>VZTE01002601.1:158082-195616 GCA_013397775.1 Eulacestoma nigropectus
GGCGCCGCGGCCTGACCTCTTCCGCCTGATGGACTGGTGAGTGTGGGCGGGGCGGCCGCGGGCCCGGCCGGCCGCGGGTCTCACCCGCCTTGTGTCCTGCAGTGACCGCTCCTTCCGCATCGACGCGCGGCAGCTGCAGCGGCGGTTCCGGAGCCTGCAGCGCGCCGTCCACCCCGACCGCTTCGGCCAGAGGCCGCCGGTGAGCGCCGGGCCGGGCGGGGGAGCCGGGCCGGGAGGGCCCCGCGGGGCTCGGTGGCCGCCGGAGGAACGCGCCTTTAGCCTTCTAAAGGCTGCGTGGCGGGGTCGCAGCGTCGAGTCCCCGCCGCTCTCCCGCTCGGGGAGTGAGGGGATTCGCCTATGTTTGTCTTTCGGTGCTCAGAAGAGACTTTCCATGGATTTGCGGTGGAGGTGGACCATGCGGGGCCGCTGCGGTTCGCCGGGCTTTAGTTGAGTGCAATGACACAGTTCCCAGGTCCACAGAGCCTTCTCAGTTTCACACAGGGACTGGTGTGGGGACGCTGTTTTTCCGCACGCAACAAAGTGTATTTTGCCACTTTGTTATTAGCTTCCAATTATTTGCCATCCGTTTGCAGAAAGAGCAGCACTACTCCGAGCAACACTCTTCCCTGATCAACAAGGCCTACCAGACCCTGCTGAACCCTCTGAGCCGAGGCCTCTATCTGGTAAGGTCTCCGTTAGGTATTACAGTGTTCCTGTAACTAACTGGGGGGGCTGGTGGTGCTGTTAGGGATGCCACCTTCGAGTCAATCCTTAATGTGCTAATTTGCGTTCCTCTGAAGAGGATCGCCAGACGTTGAAGGGAGATCAGAACCAAGTGTGTCCAAATATTAATCAGCTTATCATATCATTTGCTACTCTTCTTACACTAATTTGTTTTTCACATCAGACGTTTTGTTTGGCCGTGGCTGCTCATTCAGAATTTCAGTCTGCCCCATGGCAGCCTTTTTTATGTTTTTTTTTGGCTTTGGGTAACTGCTGATTTTTATGGTCAGCCTATGTATGGAGTTAATTTTCAGACTGACTCTGTTTATGCACTGTAGGTTTATTGGATATGAATCTGAGTGTGCCCCACTAAAAGACTTAATATTAAAATTATTCCCATTGAAATAGAATATTTATTTTCAAATTCCCGTTTCCTCTGCCAGCTGGAGCTGAGTGGAGTGGAGCCAGCACAAGAGACAGACTGTGATGCAGACGCAGCGTTCCTTACAGAAATCATGGAAATTAATGAGAAATTAGCAGAGCCCAAAAATGAGGATATCATTGAAGAAATTGAAACTTTAATTAAAGGTAGGTTATGATTTGAGGAATTTGTACAGAACTAATATCCTGAATCTTGTGTAATACAAGAGTCTGAAAGCTTTTAACTGTTTTGGTATATTTCTTGTAGCATCTTCAATTTGTGTTAGTCTGGAATTGACTCACTGCAAGAGCTTCCGCCCTGTCCCTCCCTTTCCAATGTTGTCTTTACCCATTTATGCACCTAAACGTCACATCTGTCTTGAGAACATTTGTATGACAGAACCTATTCTGATGTCAAAATAAGTGTATATAGACAATAAAAAGGAATTTACTCAACCTTCATCAGGTCAGGGCCAGTCAATTGTTCCAAAGAAAAAACCTGTCAGAATGAAGTTGAATATAATGCTTGTCTGACCCCAGTAAATAATGTTATTTATATAGACATTGTAGTTCTTTCACCTTCTTCATCTGGTAGCCATTATATTAAGTGGTTATTCTCCTTACACAAGCAACTTTCTTTTTATATTGTTGGTGATACCAAAACATTTGGTTTACTGATATATTTAATTCTTTGCAATAACAGCCTTGTGCCAAAAGCAATTAGAATAACTAGAATAAAAACTGAGTAGCGCAGGAGAAAGTTATCTGTAGCAGGGTAAACTGAAACACCAAAAATAAGTTAGATTGCTGGGAAATTAGTGACCGTTGATGTGCAGTGGAACTGCTGTCAGTAAATCTGTTTTAAACAAAGAAATACCTCTTTGAAATGATCATTTAAAAAACATTGAAATGAAACATATGAAAAACTCGCTTGGCTTCCAAAGGCTGAGACTAGTAATGAACTTTCCCACCACAGGCAGTCAGAACGCAGTGGTATAAAATATCCTAAGTATAACAAAAAGTAAATAATTTGTTTTGCAGTTAAACAAGAAGAACTGACCAGAGAGGTGACTGCAGCTTTTGAAAGAGGTACCTGTTTTTATGAAGTTTTTAGCTGCCATACATACCTGTCAAGTACTTAAAGCTCCACATTCTCTTAACTGGCAAATATTTCTTGAGCTATGGAACAGAAATACTGCATTAACAAGGGTTTTTTGTTTGGTATTTAGAATAAGTACTTCTAAACTGACATTCCTGCCGATTTGGGAAACTCAGGACCTCACATTAACAACAAAGTCTAGTACAAAAGTTCCATTCATCTCGCATCTAAATAGTCACTTTGAGTGGGAATGTAGATGCTAAGAAATTGTTCGTGTGTTTCCCAGAATACTGGGAAGGACAGACTTCATCTTAGACGTATTCTGAGGTTTCACACTTGAATTTGGGAGATGTTGTTCTGCAGTCCTGGAGCTGCAGCAGAGCAGTGGGTGCTGTTCTTTGCAGTGAACGCCACAGAAGCTGTGTGGCACGTAAAAGCCTGTTCAGCCTAAGGTTTTGGGGACTTCCTGTGCAATAATCAACATAACTTTATTCTACAGTGGATAGGCAGAAACTTGAACCATCCCCGAAAAAGGAAAGGAACCTTTGTAGTTCTGTGCCAGGTCCAGAACGCTGAACATTTGTCAGCGGTGGGTGTATGTAACTGTAAACATCAAAGTAGTGCTGGCTGGGCCTGCCTGTGACGAGTTACATTCTGTTACTCTGTGCCATAAGAAGGACTGTGTTGCATCTGCCTTTGTCAGTAGGTCATAAACCACCCTCCGCCTCCAACTGCTTAACTGAGGAGAAATTTTTTCAATATCAGTTTTGGAATTGGCACTATCCAGATCAGACTCCTCCTCATTTGCATTTTTCAGTTATGTCAGTTGGTCTATTTATACGCATCTAAAACAAACAAAAACATTTGTCTTGCCTAGTGGGTACACCAATACTGCAGCCACTTTACAGAACTCATTAAAAGGTATCCATTCTCATTTCTCTTCCAAATTGTTCATTGTTACATGTTTTGTGGAATGTTTGAGTTGAGGTGTTCCCCAGCCATGGGAGATTAAAACAATAGGCAGCATGGTTTTAATAGTGTCTGAGTCCTTGCAGCTCACAGCTCTAAGTACTGAACCAGGTGCCGTCACTAAAATCTTGAGACTCATTTTGAAACTGCAAATTAACCTCTCTCTCTGTAAATGAGTAATGTTTTATTTCATTTCAGATGATCTTCAAGAAGCTAAGAAGCTTCTAGCAAAAATGAAGTATTTTGCAAACTTAGAGGATAAACTAAAGGCCAAGAAAATCCCTTCCTGATGTTGCCTCCTTTGCTATTAAGAGTCAGTGTTACTTTCAATTAAACAGATGGTTTAGTTATCAAAATCAGACCAATGGTGTTTGTTTCCTATACTTCCATTAAAAGCTTTAATTCTGAGAGGAGGAAAATAAATGTAAAAGAAATCCAGTGCTTGCTGCAGCACTTCAGTAATGGATGGAATTTGGAAATGCTTACAACCAGGAAAAGTTGTACTGGGTAAGGTGGGCCACTGTCCTGGCAGCCACAGATACGGAAACAAGTGTCAGAGAGGCACACAAACACCAGATGTGAGATTTTCTACTTCCTAACACGTGAAGAATTTATTTTAACTTGAGAAAGAGTCCAGGAAAAAATGCTGGAGATGGGGCAGAAGGCTCATTCAGTATGTCCTACAGGGTCTCTGTGGTTTCCTTGTGTGTGTGCTCTCAGACCATCTTAAAAATTCTTTAAAGGTAAAAAGTATTTAATTTCTGTCATCTGTCCTCTCTGCAACTTCATGCTTTTTGGTACGTAGATCTCAGTCTGATGGGAACTAACTTTCAAAACTAGAAGAAGTTTTACCCTTTTGCATAATTTAAAATGTTAAGATGCTAGGTTAGGGAAAAAAATAAACCCAAATTGAAACCCCGGGAACTCTTTTATCAGGATACAAGTCTTTATTACAAATAACAGTAATTCATAGAGGTGCTGAACTGTTGTACAGTACAGTAGTAGGACTGGATGAGGAATGTCTTTAAGGCTTTCAAAGTTACATAATTGAAAACCAGAAACTAAATACCCCTATTTCTACGTAAACTGGAATATTTCAAATATCAGTTCTCAGTAGGTGAGTTTCTTGTGTGGGTTTTAACAAGAAAGAATGTTACACTCAACAAAGCATTTGGATGCACCCAAACTGAAGACAGGACTTTGAAGTGCAAGAAGAGTCACTGAATTACCTGTAGAAATCTGCCAGAGGGGTTCATTGAACATCCTCCCTGGCATTTCTGTGTCCATACAGCACCAGGTTACAGCTAAACATCAAGTCTTCTATGGCTAATATAATATGTTGTTAATAGCATTTCAGCAATATATGTTTTAACAGCATTTCTGCAATATTAACTTGCCTTTAGTTACACTTCCTCTAAATACACAGGAGGATTTAATAAGCCACTTGATCACGTATTACACTCCTAATTAAGACTACATTCATAATTCTCACTGAAGTTCTGTTACTTTTGTGAAATTATGCAGAAATCTTTAAAAATTCATCTTGAAGTTGACTTCTTTCATGAAGCTCCGTTTCCTTTTTTCTGGCATTTCTTCCAAAATTAAGCTTGTGAAATTCCTTTTTGATTTCCAGAAAAGATTTGTTTTTTGTCTCAGGAATTATGAGGAAGATGAAAGCAGCAACAAAGAAGCACTCCAGTAAGAACACCACAAAACAATACTGCTGCAGTCCATTCTGAAAATAAATGTGATTGCAACATATTTCAAGTGTAATAGGAGGTTTGAGAAAAGAAGCTTTTTGTTTCCATTCACACTTAACATTACTGCTCAGGTATTTTTAAAAAAGAGTCATTCAACCTATTCTTTACCTGTAACTTTTCAAAAGTTTGGGTTTTAGATAAAAGACTGTCAAGTGCTGAGCAATTACTGGGTAGACTTTTATTTTAAAAATAAACCATTTAAGCCCCAAAAATTCACAGTCTAAGAAGAACATTTGCTACTTAGCTGTCACATACTTTAAGATTATATAATTTAAGTTTTTCTGAATGTTAATATTTTTCAATGCTATACGTTAAAAAAAAACTGTCTTACTGAGAAGCAGAGCTGAACCATGAAGAAAGGACAGGCAGATCCAGATAGCCTGATGCATGCTGTTCCTGCAGGTTTTGCTGTCAAGAATATGTGCTAAAACTAAAAATACAAAGCTGGAGATGAAAGCCTGTCTTGCCTTTCCTAATAATCTGCTGCTTACAGAACTCTGTCAGTTCAGCAAGTTCTCAGAGGTGTGACACACTGGCCACAGGTACTACCTCAACTTTACTTTGCTATAAAAGCACAAGGCACTGTTAAGAAATGTTTTATCTAGATCTCAGTATCTGATTAAGTTTTTCTGGTTTTGATACCTTCTCTCTTTTTTTTTAATCTGAACATAAACATTGCCCCCCAGTGCATTCCTTTCACTTCTCATTTATCATGTTATATTGGGGTTTGTGATATGTAAAAAATACTTTTTGAGAGGGACTGAATCTAGTTAAACTCATTTGAGGGGCAGTGTGCATCCTGGTCAAGTGTCAATAATACATAGAAATGTATATAATACAATATAAGCAATGGGATGGAACCTGGGAGCAGACAAAATGGGTGGTGAGACCATTAGGAAATCGTGCTGTGCATACTTACCACTATGAAGGGAAAGAGCATTCCAATTGTGAAGAAACTAATCCAGCTCACAGTCCCTGCGATCATGTGGGCAGCAGGACGTGAGGACTGTACAAATAACTCAGCTGTCAGGGTGTTTGTTATCCCACCTGGGGATGGTTCAAAAACAGAACAGAGAATTGTGCTAAATGTCCATTTGAGGTATTTCCACTGCTAGAAAAAAATTGATGTGCTTTTGAATATGCCATTAGCTGATCCATTATGATTCCTAACAGCACAATTCTGAGGCTACTACCCTTGCAGGAAGCATCCTACTAAAACACAGCCCCATTTCAGTAGCATTGATCAGGGAGCACTCGTCTTCTGACAAGTGTAGAACTCCTCTGCTCTGAAGGGCAGAACTAAGCCCTCCCTCACACGTAGCTGCCCCAGAAGTGTGCATGGTAAGCCTCAGCTGCAGGCTACAGGATGGCCTCACTTGGGCTCCTCAGCCAGAGCAGCAGCAGCTGTGCTGCAAAGGCTTCCTGCCTGTGTGACACCCCCACCCCTCCCAGGCCTTCCACCACTCGCACACACGTTCCTGTGCACTACCTGGTCCCAACCCAAAGCTCAAGATGAAGGCAAATACACACGCCATGCTCATGTAAGGCACCCAGGAGTACAGCTCCTGAAACAGAAGACAATGAGAAGGTTTAGTTCAGATTTTGATAGTCCGGTTTTAAAGTCTGGCTTAACAGTTACGTTTCCTTTCGTATTTTATTGCAACTAAGACCAGCAGTCTTTCGTTACTCTTTTACAACTAATTTATGTAACAGTACTGCTTCAGAGAAATCAAATAGTGTTCATTCAATAATTTTTACTAAATTGTATCATAGAATTACGTAATCGTAGTGTGGGGTGGGTTGGAAGGGACTTTAAAACTCATCCCATTCCACCCCCTGCCATCAGCACAGACACCTTCCACTCTCCCCGGTTGCTCCAAGCCCTGTCCAACCTGGCCTTGGACACTTCCAGGGATGGGGCTGCCACAGCTTCTCTGGGCACCCTGTGCCAGTGCCTCCACACCCTTGCAGAGAAGAGTTTCTTCCTGATACCTAATCTAACCCTACTCTCTTTCAGTTTAAATCCATTCACCCTTATCGTGTCACTATGTGCCCTTTTCACTCCTTAGTCATATCATGTAATAGGAACAAGTCCTTTGCACCTGGTAAGTCAGAGAGAAGGTCAGAACAGTACACCAGAGCGTCATGAGGACATAACCCCCAATGATAAGGCATCTTCTTCCCACATGGTCTATCAGTAAACCCTGTGGACAAGATACAATCTTCTGTTAATATACTGATCTCATTTTTACCAATATTCTTCAAGAAGAATCATTACTCTTTATACTGGGAAGTAGAACAAATTGCTCCTTACACAAGAGAGGGCTGTGAGACATTCACAAACTCCAGTGCCGAGTGTTACATATGGGATTTTTTCTGCCAAGATCCCAGCTTGTTCAAAAACGTAGGTTGCATAGAAATAAATCTACAATAGAAAAAAAAACAAACAAACAAACAATGAGGTTTTTCTGGTATTTAAAACATTGTCTGGAAACAAAGTCATGTTCATACTAAACATACAGATCAGTGTATTTTACATTGTGAGTTACTAATTCAACATAAGCAGCAATAACAATCTGTTAAATTCATGTCTAAGTAAACATATTGATATCATAAAAGCAAATAGGATTATTCAACTTACTGAACATGCTCTATATTCTTAAACCAGACACACTGGGATAAGCTGATCCACCTTTAATTACTGTTTCAGAAGAATGTAAAGACAACTAGCAAGTCATTCTTTTAAAAAGTTTGCATACCAGAAACACAGAAATGAGAAAAAATTTTAAAAAAGAGAAACACCAAAATAATGCAAGGACATTCTTTCCCACTTATCCCATTTCTCTGAGCGTCTCTATGCAGATCCTTTGTGTTAATAAATGGTTGAAAAACAAGTGGAAATTAAATAATTATTTAAGCTCTTTGTTCATATGAAATCTTACAGCATTAATGCCACTGAGCTGTTGGCCCATTGTCATCACGATGATAGTGATGAGCTGCCATCTCACACCACGGTCAGTGAATAATTGCCAGGGCTTCTTAGGTTTCTCCCCATCTAAGGCAAAACATTCTCGCTGGATGTCCTCCATCTCCCTTCGATACTCTGAAGAACCATGAAATCGCTTCAAAGCTAAAAACAGAAAAAAATAATTTATATTTACCTATTAACCACAACTCCTGGGAAATCATCTCTTTCCATAATAACCTGGCTTTTGCAAGGATATGAAAACTTTGCTTTGTGACTTGTTTGTTCCTTGCTGTTTTTTCAACATTTTTTGCTGTGGTGGATTTGGAGAATTCTGTGGCATTTCTTTGCTTCTTTTTAGAGGAATATCTGACCGTGAAATATTCACCAAACAAAATACTTTGTATCTGAACCTCAGACCTTCAAATAGTCTTTTCCTTAAAGGTCACTCTTACCAGTTTGAAATGTTTTGCTTAAATTCTAGGTAGATACTGAGTCCTTTGTTATGGCCCTGACTTTAATGTTGCCAGTGGGATGCAGCTAGTGAGCTGGAGCAAAGACAATAAATCCTTCTCCTAAGGCAAATATAATCAGAAGTCATTTGGATCCCAAACTAAAATCTTTACAAATGGTCCTACGACTTAAAAGAGCATACAGCGTCGGGTCCTTTAAAATCTTCATGATTAAATATATTTCAAGTGACAATTTGTCTTCCTGAGGCCAACGGTAGGACTTTTGATGATCCTGACAGCAAAGTTTCCACTAAGAGTAACCAGCTTGAAGCTCCAGTCAATGAACTTATATTTGAAACAGGATAATAAAGTTTATTCATAACCCATTACAGGCTCCTGAGTTCCACAATCCCTTTTTCCATATAAGCTCACTGGAGGAAAAACATGGGCCAAAAAGCACTAGATGATATAACTGTGCTGTATGGATAAAGATAAAAGGAGAATCTGGAACCCAATATACTCACTGTACCCTTCTGAAGAACAGAAAGTATAGATGCTGGATATTACCTTTGGCACAGCTCAGCTCATCACCTCTGTCAATAAGAAGGTATCTGGGACTTTCAGGAAACCATGGAAGGAATAAAAGTTGGGCAAATGCTGGAACACAGCTGCTGGATAGCAACAGAGGCAAATGCTTTTCTCCACCTAATAATTCTCTGTGAGAAATGTGGAAAAAGAAGGCAAAGGAATATAATAATTAGCTAGTGGTTACTAGTGGTCTCTGATCCTGGAACTTCTAAGTTCCAGCTGGATGAAGGCCCTAGCTACTTTTGTGATCACACAGGGGACAAAAACAGTGGCAGTGCTATGATACAGAAACGTGAATCCTTTGCTCTCAAGTCGTGTCTTGCCAACATCCACTGTCTCCAGCAAGAAATTGGCAGAAAGCATGAACTCAGCACAAATGTACCTGCTTTACTGATGCTGTTCTGGTGACCCATCTAAACTGAGACTACTTCCCTCAGGAGATAGCACTGATGGCTGGCAGTTGTAGGTATAAGGTGACCCAAGCAGAATTTTCTTCTTCCAGGGGGACCTTGTGTGAATTCTAATGCTACAATGGCACAAGGAATGTTCTGCAATGAGCTGTAGGAAATGGGAATTCTTTACACGGGAGTAACACAAAACGAAGAAAAAAAAATAATAATTTCTTGCCTCAAACCAATTATTTGTCCTGTCAGAATTCCCCCAGTCAGAAAGATGGAAGTCCCCATGGCCAAGCCACCTCTTAGATGTTTTGGGGCAAACTCCCCAACATAAAGAGGCTGCACACAGAACCCAATACCTGCAAGTAAATGGAAAAACATTTTCCTGTCAATAAAAATTGCTTTGCAAAGAGTTACTAAACCAAAACACATAGGAAATGGGACTTAATTAATTTCCTATTAATTTAGCTGTCTTCAGATTCCAAGCTAAACTACAGAACATTTTCGTCATAAACACATATAATAAAACCTAAAGGATCAGAAGTAACAATAATTTATCATTCACCATAGTTTACTGATAGTAGGAATAAGAAGTCATTCACCTGAATTTATGCCAATCAAAAACCTTCCAGCAATCAGTAACTCAAACAATCCTGTAGGAAAACTGATCCCCATTAAAATGGAGGCTAGTATTGCTATAACATTATTCATCAAAAGAGCTCCTTTCCTAAAGAGGAGGAACAAAATAATAATAATAATAATAATAATAATAATAATAATAAACCACAGAACAAATAAACAAAAAACTATTAAAACAAACAAACAAAATCAAAAAACAACCCACCCTCACCAGACATTAAGGAAATCTGCAATAATGTGGTTTTTTAAACTATTTTCCTTTCTGATATTGTGGGGAAAAAATGGGCTTTGTACTGAAGAAACATGCTATTCCCCTGAAACCCACATATCTGATACAACTGCTCATATTTGTAAAAATGTCTAAACATAAGAATAATGCATAAATATGACAGAAATGCCTGACAAGGTAGGAATGGGGTTTGTTCATTTAGACACATGAAGTGCAACAGATGAAGCAGCATGTCCTCACTGGCAGAAGGGCTGCAAATATGTCGGGGGGAACTCATGTTTCCACCCCACTGTGTGCATTAACCTACTCCGATTTCAGTAAATGTAATGTGAAGACTAAAGTCAAAGGTTGTAACTCAGGGCTCATCCTTCAAAGTCACATTGTAATAAACTGTAAAATTCTACTAGACAACTCAGTTTTAAAGTGAAAAAAATATGTATAGGCACCCAAGGTACTCTTTTCTCCCACTCTTTTTCCATTTATTTACTTTCTATTTCAGAGGGAAGGTAGGAAAAGCAAACATGCTTCTATATGCCTGCTGCTGCAACTGACCTGCCCAGACGGATTGCCATGCTGCCTCCAATCAGGGCTCCACACAGGCCTCCAAGGGAAAAGATAGAAGCAATGACAGACCAAAGAAAGGTCAGCAAATCTGGGTTTAGTTCCCTGTGATAACGACTACTCCAGGTCTCGTTTAAGAACTTGTGTATATGCTGCAGTAGAAAAGAGTGATGAATGTGTAGGATTTTATACAGCCCTACAGCACAGCAATACAAATAACTTGCACCCCAACCCTGAGAACCAATTCTGGGAGTTAACAAGAAATCATCTGACTGGCATAATCTTCCTTGACCACAGGGAAAACCTTGTGTTTCCTACTCCCCACACACCTCAAAGGCCGCCGAGCAGCTTTGCTTTGTGCCCTGCCTCAGGTGCTGCACCAGAGGAAGAACACCACCCTGACCTGCACTGCCACGAGAGAGCTCTGAGGTCCTTCTGAACAAGGAGGGGAACAGCGTGGATGGTTGGCCCTACTGTTTTTAGGAACATCTCAGAGCACAGCAGCCTTGCAACCTAAAAAATTTTACTGTCAGGGGACTCATTCTGACACTTGATCTAAATCTCCCTTAGTGCAATCCAAGAAGTCATAGTAAAATCCCTTTTTCAATTCTAATAATACTCCACCTTTTTTATAGTATTCATGTGTCAGAACTTTTAAGCTGTTATTCCACATGCTTGGTTTTCTAAAATTTGCCTTTAGAAACTCTTGAACTGACAAGTATCTGTAATCAGAGGCTTCTGTTCTTTGCCTGCAAACAAAGATTACAGAACAAACTCTTTGGACTCTCCCTCTCTTCCCAGCATATGACAAGTTTTTTCACAAACAGCTTCTTCTAAGCTGTGTGAAAAGCATACAGTGTTGTAGCAAATTCAGTCTTCACAGTTTCCCAAGCAAATAAATCAGCTGGTGGCAAAGAATTATACCCATTACTTTCACAAGATCATTTGCTCAGATCCTGGAGTCATCCGCAAAATATGCAGAATCTTGGAGGCCATAGCAAAGAATGCCCAAGTAAGAAGTGAAAATACATACAAGTTACTCAGCCACCACAGATGCAACTGTTTATTGCCCTAAGATCTTTTTCAGTAACCTGTCCTATGATTGACAACTGTAACTATCCTTTCTCCCTGTTATCCAGTGATAGAAAAAATGAGAATGGCTCATAGCTGTGTCAGGGAGGTTTAAACTTGACATTTGGAGAAACAGTGGTGATACCCTACAGAAAGGGTGGTCAAAGAGCGGAACAGGCTTCCTAGACAAGTGGTCAATGCTCCAAGGGCATTTGGACAATGCCATTAGTAACATGCTTTAACTTTTGGTCAGCCTTGAAGTGGTCAGGCAGTTGGACTAGATGGTCATTGTAGGTCTCTTCCAACTGAAAATGTTGTTCTGTTCTACTCATAATGTTCTTGGCTGTTTTAATAACTGAAAAATGTAATACTTATTCAGTTACCCTTCTAATAATAAAGGTATTTATGTGGCCTCTTTGGCACTTTTGTCTGACACAGAATACCTCTGATGGGAGGTACTCACAAACAAATTCTCATGAAACCACATGGGAAATTAACAAGATCCCTTCCTATGAGAGGAAGACTGCTTTAGTTCCCACTGTGATCACAGCAAAAGCACATTTGGCCTCTTGGCCGAGCTCAGAGAGGAAACAGCCCAGGGAACAAAAGATGAGCTTTTACCTGTGTGGGTGCATTGATAATAGAGACATTATACCCATACTGAAAGGTTCCTCCAATTCCAACAGCACAAACAGCCAAGAACAAGGTCCAGCTGGGGAGCTAGGGAACAAAAGAAAGTCGTGGGCATGAAAAAAGATAGGTCCTTGAGCCCACACACATGTAATATCTAAAAGAAAATCATGTATTTAGTTTTGCGCAGTGAAAGTATTTGTTTAAAAAACGGCATGAACTCCCAAACAACTGCAGCAAGAGAAGCATTTCAGGCTGGCTTTGGCCATGATCATTAACAGCCTTTAGAAATACCACAATTACAAGTCTCCAGATTAAGTGTAGGCAACAAAACCATTACAACTTTTATTGGAAACTGAGTAAATCCCTTTTGCATAAATCACGCTACGCAGAGTGTCTGTTTTTAATGAAAGAATGCTACGACTGTTTATGTTTGGTGTTAAGAGACATAACGACTCAATATTAAGAATTAACCATATCCCAATTTTTGTGAGTCTTATTTTAACCAAGATGTGAGAAGTAACAATATTTTATTTCCCTTGAAACAACATTTTGAGTCCCTAAAATGATTACTCGATGTCTGCAAGTTGGCAGGTGCAAAGCCTTAGTACCTCAATCACAATAATTTGTTCACTGACAGTAATATTCAATTTAAAGTTTATTGGCATATTGGCGTGTATTTTTTTAATTTTTCAATATCTATTACCTAGTTACATTCTCAAATCAGTATTTACAAACTAAAATTCATAGAGTCACAGATTCACAATGTCTCCTATATTAAAGGCACTTCAGTGACCAAATTTCCCCTTCATATATAAAGACTGAACGTATTTCTTTTAATAAACTTGTACTCCCTGAATTTCTCATTGTAAGGTATGTAGGCTAATTCTTCATCATTCTCATTCTTGGTCCAGTTCCCAGAAATGCTGAGTTATTCCAGATACTGTACTGTATTCTGAAAGAGCTGTGTCCTTCCTAAAGATAATTCATCAAAACTTACTTCCTTCCTTCAGGACTGAAATTTGCAAGTTGAAATTGATCTTATTAAAGTAAAATCCAATTAACATTTCCTTACGGTTTCCAAGTATAAAAAGTGTTTCTCTGAATGGCAACCAAAGCAATGAATCGAGAGCAGTAAGGGCTGCAGTGAGTATGGTAGAAAAAAATAAAACTTGATGTGGTAAATACTGCACAGTCAGACCCTTATATTAACCAAGTACTGTAAACTTATTTTGTGTGTCTTATGGCTCCAACTTGGAATCTAGAAGAGACAGAAAATAAACAAACAAACAACCCAAAATCATTATCATACATCACATAACTTTGGTTTTGTTATGACACATCTTTCGTTCTTCCTGCCCAAATCAGCTGGGCTTGTGACAGTGGCATGCTGTCTCACATTGGAGCTTGGAGAGAGCACAGATAACAGCCTCATGTGTTCTGTCAGCTACTGAACTCCTGACAGTTTAGAAGTGCGTTCTCCTCATCTCAGAAACATGACACAAAATTCAATTTGTATTCAATGTAAAACATGAGAATCAGAAAACTGCCTTTATAGCTTCCACTTTCTAACACAGCTAGGTGTCCAAGGAAAGCACAAAACTTCATTAGTGTAATCACATAATGTATTTCTATTTAAAAGCTAACATGAAATACCCGCACATTTCACATTTGTACATCATTGCTAAAACTACAAACTCCCTGCAGGATCCACCTTCAGAGGCCAGGATGGTTCTGCTTACCTTGCAGGGCGAGCTAGACCCTCTGAGCAGGGGCTGGTGCTCCATTCTGAGCATGGGTTGATTTAGATTTCCTTTGCAAAATTTAGTAAACTACGTTACAGGGAAAAAAAGGTGCCAAAGAACTTAAGTTACTAATGTATTAGGACACAGCTTTGCTTTTTTGTTGGTTTTTTTTCTTTTTCTTCCTTTTTTTCCCCCGCCCATTGGGACTCTCCTCAACGGTTCAGAACTTTTTTGTGACAGGGATGTCCAACTTCGATAAAGCCTCACAGCAGCCTCAGGGAGCTTTCCCACCTCTAACGCTGTGTACTTGCGCCGTCCTTCTCTAACTCCGCGCAGAACCCGCACCCGCAGCCTCCCGCAACGAAAGACAAGGACGGGCGGTTACCGTGTGCCTGGGCGCCATCCCTCCCTCCCGCCGACCGGAGCTCAACTCCGCTCGCCACCTCTCCGAGGCCGCCTGAGCTCCTCAGCTGACCGGGATTTGGCTGCCGGGCCGTGCCCGCCCCGCTGCGGGGATTAGGCAGGACCACGGACAAGGGAGGGGCTGTCTCGGCCCGCCTCGGGGACTTCGCGGCCCCCTCATGGCCACGGCGGGGACCCCGCTCCCACACCGCGTCTCCCACAGGTCCCGCAGCACCCGAGACTACAACTCCCAGAGGTCCCACAGTGCCCGGGACTACAACTCCCACAGTGCTCGCGGTCCTTATCCGATCGCGGCGAAAGGCCTGGAAGGAGCGGGGCTGTAGCGGCGGCGGCTGCAGCCGCGGGCCCGGCTCGGCCCCGGTTTCGTGCGGGGCTCCTGCCGGAGCGCCTCAGGCAGGGCGGGCGCGTTTGCGGATTGCGGCGTTGATGTGCGCTTTCTCCCCCGCAGCAGGAAATGGCAGCGCTAGGCAGATCCTGCCAGGGCATCCCGGCGGGCCCGGCCGTGGAGCTCCCCACGGCTCCGGCCGCTGCCCCGGACCGCCACGGCCCGCAGCCTTTAGTCGGCGGCCACGGCCGTCTGCAGCCACCGGGGATGGTCCTGGCAGGGATCGGAAGCGATGGCGTCGACGGATCCTCCGCTCTCTGTCTGCAGAACAGCTTCGACCTGGCCTCCCTGGCCGCGCTCGGGAGCCACAACGAGGGGCTGACGGTGGCCCCGGTGAGCTCCTTCACCAGGAGCCGCAGCCAGTAAGTGCCAGAGCCGTTCCCGCAGGGCCGAGGCCAGAGCACCGGCAGTGGGGAAACTGCGCCGGGTGCTTTGCGAGGCGGCTGGAATTTGTTTCCTTGTAGCGGTGTTGCACTGGTAGGAGGTTAGAACTGGGTTGTGCTCGTCTTAGGACCTTGAAGCCGGCTGGTGGGGGATGAAGGAGCTTTTTAAAAGGCAAGAAAGGTGATCGAGTGTACTAGCATCTTCCCGTACTTTCAACCTCATGAATTTTTTTCTTTCGTTTATTTTTTGTAATTTTTTATCTTTCTTATATGTGAGCACAAAAATCTTAGATTATTCTATAAAACGTTGTGTTTTGATCACATTTGAGTATGTCCCTGTGATACAGTGTATTACGAGACTCAAGCTGGATCATGTGTTGCTCCTTGAAGCATCTGAATTTTAGCAAAAATTGGTCTTGCCCCTTGTGGAAAAATAAATAACGTAAAGGAGAAGAAATTAGCATGGAATTCTGTTCAGAGAACTGAGAATTATAGCCGCCTTTGACTTCCTCTGGAACAAAGTGGTCGTTTATTGTCCCAAACTTTTAGTCCCTTCACAGCTGGTGACATACTGTGACTGTTGATCTTAGCTGAAATTTTAAAAGGGAGGAAAATACTGTTTGAAAATGTCAGTGTAATAAGAAGATATCATTTGAAGCTAAGTAACTGTTTTTCTTTTGTAGTGTCTCTGTGCGATGTGGAAAGAAGCATAAGCTAGAAGAAGAGGCAGAAGGGTAAATTAATTTGTCTTTTATAGCCTGAAAAATCCTAATTTGCTTTTTGTTTTGTAAAAGATTTGAGCACATCTCACCTACAGTACAAACAGGAAGGAAATCTTATCATTGTTTCCATTTGGAACTCTTCCCTTGAATTGCACATGAGCCCGACTCCATTTCTGTTACCTAATTAATTGTGTGGCACTGATTTTCCTGAGTAGGTACTCACATTTTACTAAGAGCAATGTAGATTTATTTTCTTTGTTGAGGTTGCATTGCCATAGTGTGTCAAAGCTGCTGAAATGCATTTTGTATAACATTTGTTCCTGTAGAATGCCACATTTCTTTTTTGACAGCTGTAAACTTACTTTGTTTCCTAGCTGTCCTGTGCGGAAGAAGAGACTGACAGGAGCCAAAAATTGCCCTTTGAATCCCAACACTGAAGAATGGATTCTTTGTGCAGGTCAGCAGGCAGCTGGGGAGGTAGCAAGTCAGTATGGTGGCAGCGGTCCTGAAACTGCCATGTTAGAAATTCCCTGTGAAGAAATGGATCAGACAATGGGGGAACAGCAGTGCGAGGTTGCTCGCAGGAAACTTCAGGAAATTGAGGACAGGTAAATGCAGGGATTGAGTAGCCTGGCTTTGCTGAGCTTTCCCTTTTTTGGTGGGCATTCAGGGGTAAATCTAGCACTTAGCAGTGTGATAACACTGCTGTAAGTCTCAGGTGAACCTTCTGTTCAACTGATTTCATTTTAGGCTACCTATGGTCCTCTGAGTCTTTAGGCTGATAATGTGATCTGAAATTGAGGGTGCTAGAGCAGGAGATGCTGAGTAAATAACACCCTGCTCACAATCATTATGCAGCTTCAGTATACCATAATGGGGTTTAATGCTCTTCTGTGAGCATCCAGAGCTCAGATTCCAACAGTTACCTGCTCAAACTTGAGCTCAGCTTTTTTCAGTCAATTGCAGCTTGTTCTGTGATTAATACTTAAAATAGATGTGAATTTGTCAGTGTAGAGTAGCATGAACCAGAGAGGTCTCTCTGCACGTATGCAGTAAGGCTGAGATTCTTCTTGCTGATGGTGTGATGTGGGTTAATGGGGTGGCTATGGACAGTCTACTGTAGTCATTTAATACATTTACTGTGCATTCTGGCCCTTGAAAGATTTCTGGGAATGGCATGTATATGTATCAGTTAATTGCAGTTGAGCTGGTATTCCAAAATATCTAAAATGACCACTGCAGATGATTAGAAAAGCCAAAAGTTACAGAAATTTTAAAACAAGATTGTTTTGTATATTACTCCATAGATGATGCACGAGGAGAAGCAAGGTACTGTTAGACTGTTACTTTTTCATGGGTAAATCAGAGTAGTGAAATATATCTCTATTATCTGTTTATGTTTGCCTTGGGCCCCTTGGAGGATTGTTCCCTATTCCCAGCTACTCTGCTAAATTTTCTATAAAAGGTTTACCAAAACCAAAGGAGATGTTTCCATTTGTTCTAAAATCTTCAACAGTTTGTGCCAATTTAATCTCAGAAACTGGCACAATGTTGTGAAAAGTGAAGCACTGTTTTCAGTACCTTTGCAATAATTCTCAAAGTCCAGTTACGGGGAATTGAGCAGGTGAAGCTACTGCATAGCTGAGACTCACTTGTGTAATGTGACTGAAGCGTACAGTTTCCCCTGGAGGGAATTTGTTCATTTTCTCTCAGTGTATGTCTGCACTGACAGTGCTGGGATAACACAGGGATAACAAAGCTAGCTAAGGTACCAGAAGTGGCATTGCTGCTCAAGTGGCTTCTGTGGTAAGAGTCCTTCTCAGGGTATTTTGGCCCAAGAGAGACTCGTGTTAACGTGGCCCCGCTGCTTCTGGTACCCAGCCTAGGTCAGAGATCTGCACAGAGCAGAGCACGTAGATGTGACTGTAGTCTGCAGTGGATGTGCCTGATAACAGTATGCTCAATAGTGTTTATCTCCCTCTTCCCCCTCCATTCCTAGGATAATTGATGAAGATGAGGAAGTTCATGCTGATGGAAATGTTAGCAATCTGCCCACTCTTATCCTGTCAGATACCCTTAAAAAAGGGATGAAGAGGGATTTTGGTGAAGTCCTGACAAAGAAAATAATAGAATCTATGTAAGTTTTGGAGGAAATCATGGTGCTACGTAGCTAACGTGCAAATGAAAAGAGAGACCTCGTTTCATGTTTATGGAGATGTCCTTAATTACTGCATGATGCAGCCAACATTGTATAACAGACCATTCATCTGGTTAAAAATAGGAAAAACTGTCCTAATGTAAAAAAGAAATAAGTGTAACTGTAGTGGTCATCAAGTGTCTGTTTTGTACTCCTCATTTCTACAGAGTGAAATTTGTTGAGTGAACCATTATAAGTTCTGTTTTTATGTATATGAATTTTCAAAATGAGAAGATCCTGAAATGTGACCAACAGTGGTCAAGTTTGGTGCAAAAAAGAGAGAAAATTCAGGGTTAGAACTAGAAAGAATGAAACTGGTTAGGGAAGAGGAAATTTAATAGAGGGAAAAAAAGGTATATATCTTCTGGAATATAGTTTCAGGCTAGCTCAAAGGATGAAGATACAGGTCTTCTGCATTTAATAGATGTGCTTGGAGAACTTAAATTTTACTGAAACTCCATCCCTTCTAGGAGCCGTCCTTCTATGGAGCTGGTGCTTTGGAAACCTCTTCCTGAATTTATGACAGATAAACTGAAGTCTGTTTCTGTTAAGAACTTCAAGCAGCAAAGTACAGAAGGGTGTCAAGCTAAGCAGCCAACACCAAGAGCTCCCTTTGACCCACAGACTGAAACGTTCCCTGGATCGCAACAGACTGCCATGTCTCCAGATCCATATGCTAGTTTGGGAATATCTGGGTGTGCAGAAGAAGAAATGGAGTTGTAGATGCCAGATTTTAGACTGGAAGTGGTGAGCTTCTGATGCTTACTGTTAATGTTTTTTGATTTTTTTTTTTTCTGGTTTGATGTGTGAATCTGAAGTTATATTATTTGGTTTTTGTTTTCTTACTAACCATCATAAGGACATGGTTTGGCCAGGAAACACCCTAAGATTTCTGTGTTCCAATCTGTTAAATATTCTTACTTTTACTGAAAAGGTAATTCAGAGGCCTTTGGAACAGGGAAGTAGCTTTCCATCTTGCTTAATGGTGAAATATCCTCTTAATTGCCCTTGGTAAAGTATAAAATCCAAATACTGAATGTAACTGGCTTAAGCCACACCTGTCTCTTACTGAGCCATTAAGACTGGTGCACATACTATGCTTGGTCATTTGGTTTAATTTGAATTACAAAAGGGTATGTAAAGAAAGAAATACCTTCAAATCTAGTCGTGGATAGAAAAGCAATCCCTCTGGTAATACAGCTTTTCACACCATCTTACCTGTTTGGACTTGATGTAAACTCAAATGAAGAAATTATACGATCCGTGGGGTGGTAGGGAAGGGATGTTACAGCTGAGCGTGTAAAGCCAGTGCTTATAACTTGCAGGATACCTGCTGACTTCAGTCATCTTTGGTTCATTGGCTTCTAAATTTTATTTGTAGGTTTTTGATGTCCCCTTCCCCAAACAATGCAAAGTCTGGAGAAAAGTGGTTCTCAGCAAAGAGATTCACATTTTACATTGTGCTGAGATTCTTTGTGTGCATTGAGTTGGAAAGTCAGTTGAAGACAGTGTAACTTTTGATGAAATGAATGGCATCCTTTAATTTGGATAAACATGCTAAGTAAATTAGATAACAGGGAGCTGCTTGCTGCCATAAAGAGGTTCAAATGCTTGATTATTGTCTGTAACCAAGTCCCACCGTTTGAGACTGCTGGCATTGGTGGTGAAGTAAAGGAGACGCCTGTCTTCTTTCTGAGAGAATCTAGACTTAAAATTTAAGCCACAGTATGTGCCAATAATACAGTGTCACATTGTTTATACAGATGTATGCCAAAAGAATTTTCTACCCTCGGCAGGGTGCCAAGAAAAGGAATCCACAATGAGCTGTCGCTTGTACCTTTTCTCAATGCACAGCAGTTCCTTATGCTTAAGGTTCTCCAACTTGTTTAAGGGTTTTATCTTTTGTTCGTAAGTCCTTGAGCTTTCTCAGAGATACCTGAATTGAGGCTTTTCCTGAGAAATTCCTTTCCAAGTAATAGGTTCTGTTCAGAGTCCTACGTCCCAATCTCGTTTTGACATCTTGCTAACATACAGGAGCAAGTACACAGTAATGCAGCTGCTCACATAAGAAAATCTACTCTTCCTCTGCACAGCTGAGAGATAATCTTTGTGATGATATTCTTTACTGTTGAATAACCCATAGCCGAAAGTTTAAAATCAAGCTTCTCTTTTTGCAGTTATCCTTTATTTCCTTTTGGTTGTTCAGAAGGTACCCCTGTTTGTTAAACCCTGTTTATCTTGCTGCTTTTGTTGAAGGTTGTCTGAAATTTTCTGTCTCTTGATAAAACATTTCAGAGCTTCACTAAAAACACTCCAACATTTGATTAGGTATTACTCTGGAAACCAGTATACACCTGTACCATTCTGGAAGGTTTATTAAGTTGAAGAACATGTGCAGCCTATCTTGTTATAACATCTAATTTCATTTCAGGGTCTGCTACAAATCTCTTGCATGAACTGTGTAAAATTTCTCATGTATTATTAAGCTGCTGAACTTGCTTAAAACCTACAGCCTTTGATGTGCTCCAGTGCCTGAGTAGAATATAAAGCAATGCAGTTTGGAGAAGGCTGTAGTCACTGCAGGTAGAAAATGTGGTGCCTCCAAGTAAGTAACTGGTTTTCAGCTTGCTGGATTATAGTGAAAGTTCAAGGTTGGAAGTATTTTGGGTGAAAGCTCTGAATCCTAAATAAACTGAAAAGAAAGGATGAAAATTTTAAAAATGTGATGAAACCATCTCAGCAACACTAAAATTGCAACAGAAGATGTAAAAAACTGTAGGAGGCCTAAATACATCAAAGGATGCAGTTGTTTTCCTCTTAAAAAAACCAAATTGCGTATCAGATTTGCAGAATAAGAAATTGTTGTAGATGGCTTTTAAGCATACTTTTTTCCTGCTAGGTTTGTACCAAAGGTTGACTTTCAGAGGTGTCTTTCCTCTTAATTCAGTGCCAATAGGGCATCAGTGACCTGTTACCTGTCATCTAAAACAAGAATATAGTGGTGCACTATTGACAGAGACTATGAGATGGAGAAAAAAATTGCGTTCAGAATTTTGCTTTGATAGAAAACATTTGCTTTCATTTTTTCACAATGCATTTCTGCCCTTGTGATAGGAGACAGTGGGGTTGAGTTGATTAGATTGACAGAAGAGTGGGCTAGAGTGGGAACCAACTGTCAGGAGCACTGAGCAAGATCCTTGCTACAGCAATCACTTGGAGAGGGTGATTAGATGAGAGATCAAGCTGTGGGCATTTACAGACTTCTCTATTTGTGAGTTTCATTTGTTGTTGTCTTCATTAAAAGACTTTTATTAATGCTGTTCACAAACGGGATGGCAAATGCGATGCAGTATTAGGAAAAACCCTATTTTGAAATACGGAAGATCTGATTCTGGTCTGTCTTCTCTTGGGACCAAATCACCCTTTGTATGTCAGTTTTCAATAAATTTTCTAAAATATTTTTTAGATGACTGTTTCATTCCTGGTAAAAAACCCTTGGGAGCCTATGTCCAGTCCTTCAGCTGGACAGTAAAGTACTCTTCTGGCTTAAGAAGATTTGAATTTAACTATGTCATCTCAAAGGCATGTCCCTTTTTTCCTTCACAGTATTCAGCAGGACAAGGGAAGGCAACAGCTGGGTAGAATAAACCTGAAGCTGCCAGAAAGGAAGAGTTGTTTTAAATCTGTCACTACCCAAAGGCCTCTGACAAAGCAGTAGGGGTACCAAGAGGTGTTGAAATAGTTTGTGTTTTCAGATCTTTAATTTTACTTCAGAATAAAATTATTCAGAACTAAGCAAGCTAGGTATTATTAAAGTTTTAAAAAGCTTGAGGAGAGTTTTAAAACAAATTCAGATTTTAGTAATTTTGTTGGAATGTAACACTTTATTTTTCTGTTTACCATCTTCCGTTCAAGAGTTTTTTTAAACGGCTGAAGGAAAAAAGGTGGGTGTGGTAGACCAGTATTGCCTTTGCTTTTAGGATGACAGAAAAATAGCACTTCAGATTTGTATTTAAAAAAAAATAATCAAAATACTTGTCTTTTCTAGGCAGGGCCAAACATTGACTCACTTAAACTGTCCCATGGGCACACTGCTGTTTCAGTGCAGAGGAAAAGAACAGCGTGAAAGCCAGCCCATGTGAAATTGTATAAGGCTCTCCTGGCTGGCAGTTGTGTGGGGGATGTGCCTGGGAGGTCATAAAGGCTTGAGGAATATCCCGGTTTTGGGGCCAACCCTGTGGCGAGGGACAGATTTTATTTTGGTATGGGCTTGGAACTGGACTTTTAAGTATTCCAGGGCCTCTGTCTTGTATCAGTTAGCTAGAGCAGATGTGTGGTTTCTGTCATGGATCATTCATGTGAGGCACAGGGCCTAGATCCATGTTTGCAAGCCAAGTAGGACTCCAGAAGACCGAGCAATTGGAAAGCAGTAGCCTTCACGAGACATGCTGCAATGATGAAAGCTGCTGCCCTCTGCCTGTGTTACCCTTCCCCTGCTGCCCCAGCTTTGCCTGGCTTTAGTTTAATTTGGCATCTTTCATCTACAGAAGAGCTCAGATTACAGAGCCACAGTTCAGTTTAGATTCTCACACTTTAATCTGGAGAAGTTCGCTGTACTGTATAAATGCATATATTAAAAAACCCCCTCAATTTGCCTTGGTAGCACTGAGTGGACTTGATTCTCATAGAAAATACTAGTGCTTATAGGAATTCTGAATGGTAATAGGCTTCTAGATGCCAAACAAGAACTAGTTCTATGTTTCTAATGGAAGAGATCTCAATAACTATTAACAGCTTGTCGTGGGACCCAGTGCTCGTGGTAAGTCACAATAAAGCATGCCAGGATAGAGCTGTTAAGTTAAAAAAGGGTGTAAAGCAAGAGTGTAAAGACCATGTCCTTGAACATTTCTGTCTCCTGTGCTTAACAAGGCTGAAATGGTGAACACAGCCCATGTCCGAGTGTGATGGAAAGGAGATGGTAACACAATTTTCCTTGGATTTTTTAGATGTTGAAAATGGCTTGCTGGCGCTTGCCAGGAGGGGTTGGGGCCCCGCAGAAGGCGGGTGGGGGCTGCAGGTGCAGGCAGGGGCCATGGGGGCACAGCAGCCGGGCCAGCCCTGCTGCCCCACACGGGATCCACAGGGGAACAGACCCTGCTGGGAATCATCTGTTTCACACTCCACCCCAGACACGGTCACCATGTGCTGCTTGGGGAGAAGACAGGAACAAGTTGTGCCTACAGACATTCAGCCCCAAACATCAAGTTCTCAGGCACACACGCGTTGCCTACAAGTACTGCAGTACCAAACAGAGCCACTTTCATCAATTACTATGTTTACTCATGTATTGCACTACTTAAGAAGCGAATTTCATGTCATACTTAGTTCCAATAACACTAACAAAAAGTAATGCTAAACTACAGATCAAATCCTCACCTCTGTTTGTTTTTTGGACTCGCAACAATCTATTTGATACTCTTGCGGTCACCCCTCTTTTCCACGTTGAAAGTAAAGCAACTTATTCTCTGACTACTTGGATTTTCAATCTAAATTTGTTACACTGCGCAGCTGTAGTCTTCTACCCACTATTCAGAGAGATCTTTCATTACAAACTAGGTTACTCAAGCTTGTAATCCAAAGCAGTTCTGTCACGTTGAATGTTGGTGACCAAAACATCTGTTTTCTTTCCTCCCCGCCCCCAAGTTATTTTTGTCAAAATTGAATGCAAAACGTGAAATGGTACCAAACCCAAGAATAGCTGTGCCAACACCTGCAACAGCTCTCTTAATTTCAGTATAAAATTTCAGTTTCTTCTGTCTCTCCAAGTGGTTTTAATATCGTGATACTAGAGCAAATCAATGTGGACAATGAGGAGTTGTGCTGTGGTATTTGAAAATAGCTCCTGACAAGTCCATTTGATGCTTCAGGATTTCCTGTGGTAACACAGAATCTGCAACCTTTTTCATACTGGGTCTATCTCACACCCACCTCCTTTTGGACAGCATTACTGACCACCAGGGTGCCACCACTGCCATGACTTTTGAATATTCAGACTTCAAGCTCCTGCCACTTGCCTGCCTTATAGAGGCTGAAGGTCTTGCTGTAGTAGCTCTGGCCTCCACACAAACCCCTCTATCACATCCAGTGCCCCCAAAATGAAACTAAAGCATCCAGCTGCAGACACCCTGAGCACTGCTCATCAATGCATTGTGGCAGGATGAGACACTGAGGGACCTACACTTAAATTCTGCAAGGCCCAGATACTCTCCCCTCCCCACTGAGTTCTAAGGCAAAAAAAGGGTCAGTGAGCTGCACTGCATTTTAATTGCACCAATACAGTTAAATATTAAATGGACAAAAGCAACTCTACATAGCAAATGGAAAACAAGCATTTAGTGAAGCTCTAAGACTTAGAGACTATTAAGGTTCAGCCCAGTTATCTATACATGAATATCCCACTGAAGTTTTTGGGGTTAAAATTGTAACCGAAAAACAAAACTTAACATTTTCAGGTTCATACAGAATTAGCAAGTTGTTGAGAAACAAACCTGCCTCTCCTAAGCCAACACTGATTGGGGGGGAGCCAGGGCAGGACAGGATACCCCAGGCTTTTCCATACCATCATGCCATCTACTAGCACGGGTAAAAATGAGCAACACTTTTCTGGATGGACTTGAATTTCCCCACATACACCCCTCAAAGGGGCATACGCTGGTATCTTGCCAGGACAGTTATCCAAGGGGAGTTAACACTACCAGGTTAGACACTGATGAGCTGCGGAAAGAGTTCCTTGGCAAAGCTATCCTCCCAGGAATGGTCAGTGCCAAGTGGAGACGATGTATCACTGAAGGGCGACAGGGATCCTTCATACCCAGAGTCACTACAGCCATCCAACAGGTAACTTGAGGCTTCAAGGCTATGACAAGAAGAAAGCAGATGAGAAATGCCCAGTTCAGGCATGAAGCTGTCTACAGGTTCCTTCTTGACAGACACTGGGACCTCAGGGATAGCTTTGTCGTCAGATGAAGAGAGATTTTCTTTCTCTATTTTTACTAGCATATTGGCTTGGTTGCCCACTTCAACAGGAATCTCCACTACCAGGGGTTTGGTATACACATGATCAAACCTTATGAGTTCATTAATGGCTTCCAGCTTAGCTGATGGGGACCCCAAAGAGGGAGCCAGGGCGGTTGGTATGGAATTTGTTTCTCCAGAGATCTCTTCCTCCAGCTTTTCCAGGCACGTTGACTCTGAATCAGCATATTTGAGAAATATCTCTGGGTCCAGACTGTCCAGAAAGCCAAACAGGAGATCAGACTGCAAAATAAAATAAAATTTTAGAAGGACAATTTATTACTGTTACAGCCAAACATGAAATGTGGCATCCATTAAACCCCATGTGGAACTTAAAATACACTAATGCAATTACAGTTGTTTTACCAAGAACATCAAACACACGACTAAGGCAATTACTTATCTTACAGAAATTCACAGAATCTGCCAGGTGGGAAAGGGACCACACTAGATCACATCCAGTCCAACTTCCCTGCTCAGGCAGAGTCATCCTAAAGCACAGGGTACAGGATTGCACCCAGATAGTTCTTGGCTATGTCCAGTGAGGGAGACTCCACACCCTTTTGGGCAATCATTCTTTGTCCATAGCTTTTTTTTTAAGGGTACTGGCAATCCCCAAAGAATTATACATGCATTTGAGATTCACAGCCACTATCAGAAGCTCCTTGAGATCTTGTACTCATCAAGTACAAACTCCACTGTGCCTGCTGGCTACACAGAGCATGGACCAGAACCTGGCTTAGGCAGACCTGCACATGACCAAAGCTGTGGGGGCTGGGTTTTTTCATGTGGGTGTTGTTGAACTCCTGTACTCACTGGATACAGCCTAACACAGTTGTTCTGAGCCACAGGGATGGCATTCCAAGACTTGGAGAACAAAGCAACTATGAATGGAAATCATCAAATGATTTTACTTCAGAAAGTTGTAATGCTAGTCTTGAATCTACAGTGGTTCCAAATTTAATGGACAATTTGTATAGGACTGGATGCTCACCTCAGAGTCTGAAGAGTCACTGCCATCAGAATCCATGTGGAAACTATCAGAAATGGTGACTGCTGGGCCTGCACCTGCTGCAGAGGAACACGTAGTCTGAGTGCTGCGGACTCAGCGGACCCGGTCACCAATCTAATCTCATCCACCTGGGATTCCTTCACAACCTGGACCAAGACAAAAACTCAGTCACTGCAAATGTTCTTGCAGGCAGTACAGTACATAATCTTGAAGATCGTAATTTTTCTGCAAAGGCTTCCAACATGAAATTCTCTATATACTTGTTCTGTAGAAACCTGAAGGTAAAACCACTTCCAAAGTTAGCTGAAGCTATCATATACTTGCATATTTCTTTCATTTGCCACTTTGAAATGAGAGCCTGACCCTCTCCACCACAACCCCTGTTCTTCTGAGACACGCCTATGTGACTGTAAGAGTTTCTACTTCACTTCTATAACAAAAGGTAGAAAAGCAGATAAAACTGTCGTAAGACAGCTTGGAACTAGTCAGCTTTCTACCTCCCACACTACGAGTGGCACCCATTTCGACTTGGCACCTGCTGGGTTTCAGGACAGCCTCCATTTGGAGGACAAAGGTATTTCCGGCATATCCCTGCCCACAGCACCGAGGTTGCCCCGGGAGCGGGGCAGCTCTGCCCAAGGCGGGGGCGGACACGCCAGCAGCTCGGCTTACCTGGAACTCGTCACTCTCCTCCGTCTTGAGAGCATCTAAACCCAGGCGGCAGCGGAGCTCCTGGTTCTCTCGCGCGAGGTTACACGTCCTTTCCCGCAAGAGCTGGTTTTCCCGCAGCAGCTTCTGGTTCTGCAAAGAGCCGTGAGGCAGGGAAGCCGCTGCTTACCACCTCCTCCTCCTCCAGCCCCTTACCTCCCCAGCCCCTTACCTCCTCCTCCAGCTCCACCACCTGCTGCTCCAGCTCTGTCATCCGCGCCTTCTTCCTGTCGCGGGCACTCTGGGCCGCCACGCGGTTCTTCAGCTTCCTGCGGGGCAGAGCGGCCGTCAGCTCGGCGCGGAAGCCGCGGCCCTCCCACCGCTGCCCCCAACCCACCTGCGCAGCGCCTTCTCCTCCGGGCTCAGATGCGTGAGCCGCTGCCGCTTGCGGGCCGGCTGCGTGGTCTCCATCCCCCGCAGGCAGGGGTCGGCGCCTGCCGGCAGGACAACGGACAGATGCCGAGCAGCCGCGGGATCGGGAGCCGCGGCCGCTTTGCCGGGGATGAGGAGCAGGCGCGGGGCCGCGGCACCGGGCAGCGCTGCCATAGCGGGACGGGAGCACAGCGCGCACGCCGCCCGGCGTCACCAGCGCGGCCGACTGCGCCCCGCGCGGCCCCGCCCGCATTTCTACCATCGTGGCTCTCGCTCATTGGCTGGGAGGCGTGACGCCACGGCCGGGCGAGCCCGTGATTGGCCCGAGGCCGAGAGCAAGCGGGGAAGCGAATTGCATCAGACAAGGGGGCTGCGGTCGGTGGGGCGCTGGCGCGCGGCGGGGGGCGGGGCCAGCGGGGGGGNGAGGGGCCGTGAGGGGCCGTGAGGGGCCGTGAGGGGCCGTGAGGGGCCGTGAGGGGCCGTGAGGGGCCGCTCTGGTTCTCCAGGCCGTGCTCGCCCGCGATGGCGTTCCCCGAAGTTGAGCAGTGCCTTGAGGAGGCAGTTAGCCTGGCCCGGCATGGTGATGCAGCTGAAATCTCTGTCTGGTCTCCTTTCCGGAGCCGGTCTGTCACAAGCAGTCGCAAGCAGAATCCTGGGGAACACAAGTGCCAAGAACGGAGCTGTAGCAGATGCCATGAGAATGGGCTAAAAACGGGCTAAGACGACCATAAAGGCAGTGAGGTTAGTGATTGATGAGTGGAAGCTGCAGGAGATTGTGCAGAAGTCCCTCAGAGGTGTCACACCGCTGCCCCCAGCCTGTTCCTGAGAAGCAGCAGTGCTGCGTGGGGAGTGAAGTGAGCACTTCTGTGGTGTCTGACGAAGGAAATCACCCTGCCGTGATGGGTTGGTGTCAGATCTGATAGCTCTTGGGTTCAGACAAATAAAAGTTTTGTAGGTAGAAAGGCTCGAAATACTCTGCCCATGGGAATGCAGGTGTTCAGCGACCTACCAACAGCAACGCAGAGCCATGCAGGGCATCGAGGGTGTTTGAACTGTCGACAGCTCAGTGCCTGAAGCTTTCCAAGTTTCCACTTGTGACAGTTGCCAACGACTTGAATAGTTATGAAATGTCGAGACTTTGGCTGCTCGCAATTATTTCTGAAAGCCATTTGTACATTGATTTTAAATTAGTTGAGATGTTAAACACTAAAGGAAAAACTTGAGCTTTAGAAGATCAAAGACACTGGTGTGCTGGTTTGGCATTACTCCAGCATTGGAGTTCTGCCAGGCTTTCATGATACAGAGAACAAACTGCATTTGTAAGCTTGTGTTTGTTCTTTTCTTACGCACTGCAGCATGACATTGAGCTAAGGCTGAAAGTTCATCTTTCTACTTTGACACCTTTGTGAAAAATATGGCAGTTTTTTGATAAGCCTTTTAATCAGAGTGCAAAAATTTGTTTGTTCTGGTTCTGCTAAGGCCCTTAGATGCTGGCCATTGAAAACTATTTGCTTCTCTTTTGTGTGTCTCTTCTGGATTTGGACTCATGTTTCTTCTGTAATTCTAATTCCCATTTTAAAGTGTTACTGTTTTCTACCAAAACGCAGGTTCAGTATTAATAACTGCTTCAGATTTCAGACATCCATTTCAAGTTGCCCTTATCTGCAAGAAAAGTGTTGAACAGGGTGAACAGGGCTGCCTTGCATTGCTGATTTTTAATATTTACAGCTATACTGGGGAGATCTGATTTATCATTGTATGATTTATCATAAAGATACCCGGAAGTCTTGGTATTTTGACTGAAGAAAAATCCTAACTTTCTGTCTGCAGGTGATTTAATTTTCCTACTCAATTTTCTGTCGAACCAGAGCACATGTAAAGCACGTTTCCTTTTGCAACAAACACTTGTGATCATGAATAAACCACAGAAGTGCAGGGAAATACATGCTAGTAGTGGTGCCTGAGCTGCTTCACAGTGATGTGTAACCAGGCACAAAAGTGGAAGCTGCCCTTGGCACTGGTGGTGTCCATTGTTACTGAATATAATAAGGGCATCCATTAGCATGTCTAGTGTTGGCAGTAATAGCTAGCAAAAGAAGGGCATGACACCCTGCATTCTAGTCCTGTTGAATAGTTTTAGTAGTACTAAGACTAGCTCTGGTGCAGTTGCCGAGAATATATTTAGGCTCACAAATATTATGTTCCTACCATTAGGATACGTAAAGTGTTTTATAAAATATATGCTTGAGTCACTGGGTAAAAGAGTGCCAAAGAAAAGGTCCATAAAGCTGGTGTTGCACTGTGACACCCTTCCAGAGAGTTTTAATGAAAAGGCTTCAAGTTTAATTCTGATTTCCACTTTTTTTTTTCCCCTTCACTGTTTACACATTCCGGTCTTTGTATTTTTCTTTTTTTCAGTCATTGGATTTAATCCTGTGATCCGTGTGACTCAAGAATGCTTCTCACCCTGCCTTTCACCCCGCTGGGGGATTCAGCACTACCACCTAGGATGTGCCAATGAGGATACTGTTGGCTGTCCTGCCAGAAACCACATTAGTTCCTGCTAAAACAGCTTTATGTTCCAGGTGGCCAACCCACCAGAGGAAATAATTTTGTTTAACGAAGGTGGAGAGGCTTTGCCCTTGTGTATTATCAGATATAGAGAAAGAAATGTGTGTTGAATGTTATCTACGTACGAAAAAAGGGGGAATAGAGGAGGGAGGTAAAATGGAAGAAGGGGGTGTAGAGAAGAGATTAACTGACAATCATAATCTGAGAAAGAGCTTGCTTGCCAAATGTGTGTCTGAAAATACTTGGAGAGTGGCCTGGGCTCCCAAGTTCTTGACAACAGCTGGAGTGTTCCCATACCTGTATCAGTAGCTGATTAAATGAGAAGAGAACTTGTTTTGCAGCCTAAAACAAGGTTATTAAAAACCTGTAAAGTATACTAATTTTGCTTATTCTTAAATTTTGTCATTACACATTGGGATTCAGGAGTGCATCTTTCAGAGTTTTAGTGCTCTCAGTCTCAGGGCATGTGGATACCGAAATGCTGCTAGCAGATGAATTTTCCAGCTTCTTGCATTAATTCTTTGAGAACCTTTCCTTTCTCACGCAGGATATGAAAACAGTAAGAGAGTTTATGCAGACGATATTCACATCTGGTGTTTTGCTAAGTTCTGTTTATGGTACACTGAGAAATGTTTTACCGTGGATGTGATAGAACCTGAACCAATCACTCTAGGAGGTGTGTGAACATTGTCCAATCGCTTTATGGAACTAGACTATATAAAAATGATTGTAAAATTAATAAATAATTCTTTCTTTTGCTGGATTTGATGTTGCTGCATCTCTCAGTTCCTGGCTCTACAGCGACAAGGGCATATGCAGAATCTGTATCCTCTGGCTACTGCATAGAACTGCCACCCTGCCTGAAGCTCATTTTGGAGCTTTTCTGGGCAGTTCAGTTCCATTGCCGACATTCAAAGAGGTTGTGCCCTATTCCAGGTTTAATGGTAGCTTAGTAGCAATAAATTTCAATGCATTACCTCAAAAAAAGGGAGATGGGAAGCACACTGCCCAAAGGCCAGTTGTAGATGCGTGTATAGCAACTGATTAACTTAATATTTAGAAAATATGAACCTCCATTGTGGCCTTCTTCTGTAGTGACCTCTTTGCATCACAGATCTTTTGGTAACCAAATCATCTCATGTTTCACAGCTTCTAACATTTTGTGTGTGTCATTCCTTTTTTTATTGTTACAGAGAATAAGATGGAAGATTTTTCTTAAAATGGTCTAATGATATATTGCCTTTTTAAGAGTGATAACAGTAAATTCGAGATCAAGCAATCTCTATAAAAGGCTCAGAATGTTCCTTGCATCTCCGTAGTATCTTTTTCTCCCTGAATTTCACTTGCATTGTAATTCCAATTTGCTTCATTTTTAGACTCCTCTGAAACTCAAGAATTCATTGGTCTCAGGCAAGACCAGAAATTAACAAATGTCTATAATTTTGTAGCAGTTGCAATTTTTTGCCAATTTACTAATATTTTCAGAAAACTAACATGCTTGTTAAACAGCAGAGATCCCAGAGGAGAGACAGCTTCCTAATCCCCCTCACACTGTCATGGAATGCTGATATAAAGGGAAAATCTACCTGCTTACAAGGACATGGCAGTATTTAGAGATAAAAATCTTTTGATTTGATTCGTTCTGTCAGACAGAGAAGCAAATTTCTCTTGCACATTCAGAGCTTGGAGCAAACCACTCATGGGAATTTAAAAGAAGACAAGATATCCACGCCACAGTAAACAGAAAGGCTGAAAACCCTGTGCTACCAGTTCTGTAAAAGTGAAATGTTACTGGAAAACTCTGCAAACATTAGTCATGTAAACAGATCTTTATACATAGCCACCGGATGCCCTTGGGAAGGTTTATGCCATCTGCCAGTCCCTGAGAGACTCCAGCTGGGAATCAAACAGTATTGGTCACTCAGCCAGGAAAATGGGCTCAGGCCAGGTAATCTGTTTGGTGGGTACCCCTGATCCCTGCAGGAATCCCACAGGTCAAGAGGAGGTTATGGTTGTTAGTTGTCATTCAGGCTTAATTGTTCTGGCTTCTGCTTCCAACCACCTTGGCCCATCCCCTTCCCACACCGTGCCTCTGTTCCTCTATTGATTCTACTTCCATTGCATGGATTCCCTTTCCCTTTAAAAGGTCTAGCTCTTGGTACCTCTTGGTGCTTTGCTGTGGTTTGTCTGATTGTAATACCTACTTCCAAGCGTAGTCTTACTTTAGTCCTACTTTAGCTCTTTGGCTTTTCTCTTGCTGGCTTGGTCCCAAGCACAGTGTTCCCCTGCAAAGTTCTCTCATCCTGCTGGCAGGAAAATGTGGACCAGAGAGTTGTGCAGATCACACAGGATTTGCAGGTTCTGGGAGATGCCACAGGAGTTGTACACTGATGCATGATGATACATTAGAGGTGGTAGTCCCAAGCAAAAGAAAAAAGGTAAAGGTCCTACACTGACCTGAGATGATGCAGCAAGTGCATTGTTGGGGGTGATGCTGCAGAATGTGCTTGAGCAGTGCAGGAGAGAGCGAACTTGCTGCTGTGCTGTCCCAGGGAACCGACAAGGCCGTTCTGGGTTTTGTGCCAGTGTCTCACATGTTGAGCAAGCTCTCTGAGGAAAACACTTAACTTGAAATCTCACATACCTAAAAGCTCCTGTTCCAGTAAGTTTTTCTGTTTGCACATCCTGGTTCAGAACTGGGACCTCTTCTTGGAAAATACCCAGGGAGGTAAACAACCATGCTTAGGAAAACTTGATGGCTACTTCCTGTTGGCAGAAACTAGCTCTTATTTGGAGCAGTGCCAGTGTTTAAAAGGAAAAACCTTTTCTTATTTCTTAGCCATTCCTTAGGCTTTGAAATTCTTTTAAAAGTCCAGAGTCCCTGAGAGTCCTGGAAACTTTCTCATTTTGTAATTCTGAATTTATTTCCTTATCTTCTTCCATTTGGGTGCCCTTTTGTATGCAGAACCCTGTCTCCAGCTGTCATGTGACCCTGTGTGAAAACAGGAAATTATCAGGAAATGTCAAGGTAGCAATCAGTTCTCTCTCAGCATAGGTTCAGCAGGACCTAAAATGTGAGGGGGGGTGTAGTCAGAGTCATCCATCTCCTGCCTCCTACATTTTTGATTTGCTGACTCCTCAGAGGGCACAGGTTAGCAGCTGGTGTTCAGAGAGGGACAAGTCTATTATGCTCTCTTTCTGGTAGCCTCACTGATTTGCTCTGTTAGCACTGACTTTAATGATAACTTATGTAAACAAACAGCGACAGCTAAAGCCCTTTATCTACTAATTAAATAGATCCTATACTAGTAGTTGAATGTGGAAAATGAGTGTTCTAAGGTGATTAATTAAAAGTGCCAGTCAGATCTTGTAACTTAGGTGACTCTTTAATATAATAGATAACCCAAGATGAAATAGAGTAAATAGTTGCTTAACTCACCATCACATGAACGAATCCATTGTTAATGTAGGAATTCCTTCATTTTAGCCAGTAACATTTTAAGAATGTTTTTTGCTTTTGCTAGTCAGAAGTGGTGAAATCTATTTTCTGGCTTTAGCATAGAGTTCTTCATACTGCAATTAGTATTAGCAGCTGATACATCATGCACTTTAGCCCTGTGCTTCAAATATATTCTGTGATGTTTATATATTGTTCATTTTATATTACTGCTTGAAGTAGGGCTTCATGAACAGCAACTTGTACCCTATATTTATTCCAGAAACACTAATAACAATGTTGAATTAAATACAGAAGTGTCAATATCTAGACTGTATATAAATATGATTCTGTAAAATATGCAGGGTATGTTATTTACGTGTTATTTATGTATTATTTACATTGGCTGCTTCTTCAGTATAATGAATGAAGAAACTGCTAAGCATTGACATGATGAACACATGAAATTAACAGTAATCTAGGATTTAGTGCGACTCTAACTGAAAGTGAGTAGATGTAATACAGAGAAATCTCAGGAACACAACAGCACGGTGAAAGACATTTGTGTGGATGCATTTGAGGGTCTTGCTTGCAGAATGGATACTGAGAATTGTGGAAAATATGGCTCCAATTATTTTCCAAATCCATTCTGTTCCTGTCAGCCCTTGCAGAGATTTTAGTTGATCAAGAAGCATATATCAATCATTTCCTACGTTTGTTTCTTAGAATTCTTTTTTCTTCTTTTGGTAACATGATCTGCTGTGCCTGCCTGGTGAGGGCCCTGAAGGAAAGCATCGAGCGGGGCTGTACTGTCCTGCAACTCTTATTTGAGCTTATACTGTATATTGGGCATAGTTTGCAAAAAGAAAAGGCTGCAGTTATCTAAATAAGGGTATTTTCAGTACAATTTACATAATTCAGTTTTATAGACCTGATTCATTATTATTTTTTTCCTTCAGTAGACAATTACATGTACAGAGAGGTGAAGGATTCCCAAATTACCATGTTTCCCCTTCTTACAGATTTAAAAGACTACATATTGTTTAAAACACTGGAAACCTTAACTATTCAAACATTAACTAAAAATTTTGTTCACAAAAATTTTTTATAATTAAAGTTGTTGTGTCTCGTCACTTGGTTAAGTTGCTTTGCTTCGATGCTGATTTACTTGGATGAATTGTGTTTCCAAACCTCAAATAGCAAGAGGCAAAGCCACAGTTGCACGACATTTTTTTCTTAGTATAAATATCCACTGACTTTTCTTTCTGGTCTTTAATTAAGCCGACAAGTTACAACGGTTTGTTACTTTAATTTAGAATAATTGATGATAATGACGAAAGCATCATTTTCATAAATATTAAAAAAAAAAAAAAAAAAAGAGTTGTCCATTACAACTTTCTTTTCCAAACTGCAACGGTAAACTTTGCCTGCATGAAGATGCAAGGCTGTTGGGAGATAGCTGTAACCCACGTCCTGATAGTCGAAGACACCTGATAGTCGGAGACACCTTCAGCCCAGCTCGTGGTTCCGCAGGCGCCCCGGACACGTCCTGCAGCCCCGGGCGCGGCGGGCCTCGGGGGACATCTGCTGGTGGCCGTGCCGCGGTGCACCCGGCCCCTCCCCGCCAGGCCAGCCTCCGGACGCCCCTTGGACCGGCGTGAGGAACTGCCGGTGCTCCTTCAGAATGAGAACTCATCGAGCCGCTCGGGTGTGTCCGAGTAAAGCTTTAAGTCAGCCCTAAAACTCTGTGCTGCGCAATTCTGTCTCAGAGAAAAAGGGCAGGCATGTACATGTCCTTGAATTTACTGGAAAAAGGACAGCACTTGTTCCTATTGCTTATTAAGAGGTACACCAGTATCATTTACTTATGAAATAAGCTCTGCAGAGCACGGTGTTAAAACATGTAGGGAATGTGGGCAGTAGTCTGAATTATCAGTTCCTGAAAACACCTGGACAGGCAGATGTAGGTGTGTAAATGAGACAACCAGCTCTCTTTATCCTTGCTATGGACAGCTGGTCTGCTCTGAGGAGATTGTTTTGGGCTTTTTCCATGATGTTCATCACAGTATTATGTGAGTACTTCACTAACTTTGTTTTCTTTCAAGAGCAGAGGGAGTAGGGTTCTATAATATCCATTTCTTTGCAAGGGAAATGAGATGTAGGAAGTTCAGTGTCAAAAGCATCCTCTAGTGTTCATTGCCTGCTTCTGAGACAGAATTATCGAACTCTTTATGTTGAAAAAGATCTGTAAGACAATTGACTCCAACCATTCCCCCAGAATTGCTAAACCACTAAACCATGTCCCCAAGTGCCACATCCACACATCTTTTAAATCCCCTAGGGGATGGCGACTCCACCTCTATCCATGGCAGCCTGTTCCAATGCTTGACAACCCTTTCCATGCAGAAATTTTCCCTAATATCCAATCTAAGCTTCCCCTGGTGAAACTTGAGCTTTTTTCCTCTGGTTCTGTCACTTGTTACTTGAAAGAAGAGACTGAGTGCCTAGAGAATGCTTTCTCAGACCATTTGGCATTGCACATAATTTAGTTCTGCTCAAATCACAGCTCTCACTGTCCTCAGCTGTAGTTATAAATGCTTGAGACTTCTGTATTCAGACCTTGGGCCTCAGTTTGTTATTCAGGGGGAAAAAAAAGAAAACATATCTGAAGTATTATGGCATAACTGAATTGTGAACTGTATGCTGCCAGCTGGGCAGGATGCCAATTAGAAATATTTGATGCTTTAATGATAGACAGTCTATTCTCTTCCTGTAACTTCCTGCTTGGATTTCTGCCCAAGTCGAGGGAACTTGGTGACCTGAGACCTAGTGCCTCATGTCACTCCTCAGTATTTGACTGTGAGGCTGCTTTAAGGCAATTTTGTTGTGTCTGTAGTCCAAGTGGAGTGGATCAGATTTTCAGCAGCTCTTATTTTAGGCGTAGGATGCTGTCCACTTGGTATAGAGAGCCCCATTTACATATTTTTCCATAGGTAGTTTCCAGATAGTTTAAGCTGTTCCTGTGTTGATTGTGATGTAGGAGACCGTGTGTTGACTAAGCTTCAGCCATTTGCCTCACAGGTGAAGGAAAAATCAAGTAGAGGTAGTTTGTGCTAAGGGATTAAAATGCTTCTGTTTAGTACGCTAGATGCCATGCATTTCTGAAATCGTACTGAAACATACCTATAATCTAAAATTTCCACGTTGACCACATCTAAGTTTGCATAGTGCACCACAGTGATGTCCCTTCCAGCTCCCTTTCTAAGCATGCCATGGTTTTGTGGCCTTTGATCCACTGTACCATAGTCTTAGGTGGGTATTTTGTGGCTTACTGTAGGAGCCCAGAGTGTATGGTCCTGTGATCCCTTCTTGACCCTTTGCCACTGAAGAAATCTTCCATGATTTGTTAAGCTAACACTGCTCACTGTGTCATGCGAAGGATGCCACTACCTGGTCTTCATCTGTAACAAAGTATATTTAAGAAAAGATCTGGCCATTTGTAGACTATGGTATTATTTCTTGTCAGTGAGTTAGGGCTGGGCTTTGTTTCCAAACATTGTGTTTCATAGCCAACAAGGGATCTTGGATCAGTTTGTCTCAATCCTCCTGGTCACTGGGTTATACTTTTAGGCTCTGTAACATCATGAATTAATGAGTTCATGACTTAGCTGTACATACTTCTGATGGAAAAATGTGTAATTGGCTGACATCCAGTTCTTGTGCGAGACCAAAACAAAAATCATTACCAACACATTTTTCCCCCCATCATTGATGGAGGTTTTGTAGACTTGCACTTACAGCCAAGCCAAAGAGCCCAGGTAACCCAGCGTCCCCTAACTGAATTTCAGGAGACTGGGCTCAGGGGGGCCGATCAGCCAGTCCTGCCCTAGACACACACGAGGAGCCCGCTGGCTGCCGGCTGCAAATAGTTGGCACATCCGTCCCTCAGCGCAGCCGTGTCTCTCCGGAGGATAGGTGCCCGTGTGTTGACAGAGCACTACT
>VZTE01002601.1:196910-279861 GCA_013397775.1 Eulacestoma nigropectus
GGCGGGCGGGCGGAGGCGGGGCCCCGCCGGGCGGCCCCTGCCGGTCCCGGAGCTGCCGGCGGTGCGCGGCCGGAGCCGTGTGGGGCTGCTCCGCTTTGGGGGCGGCCGGACTGAAAATGCCGCGGCAGCAGTGGGGTGCTGCGCCCTCGGGCTGTGCCGGTCGCTGCCCGCTCCGCGCCCGGCGGCGCACGGAGCTGGACCCGGTACTGCTGCGCTTGGGGCTCCCTCGGAGCCGGGCTTCCACCGCGTCACGTTTCGTACAGAGCTGTGCTTGACTTTCTCACCAGAGAAATGGTTCTTGTATTTGACCGGACGCAGCTATCCTTTACTCTTATTGGAACTCCTGAAGTGCTTTATCTAATTCCTTTGTAGTCGCTTGTAATTGCTGACTTTATTTTTTCCCCCTTTGGCTAAGTAGAGAAAAAAACTACTTGAATGGTGTTTTAGTAAGTTTGACTGTTAAGCAAGTGCCAATAGCAATCTTTATTTCTCTTTAACAGCTGTGGGGTTTGTTTGTTTGCATTCCATATATGTACTCATATGTACACATACATACACATAAACATACATATAAAATTTAAGAGAACCTAACTAAGCAAGTAAGTTCTAAAAACAACTGTTAAAGCGCTACAAACACAAATAAATGACTATCAAAATAACTTATTTTTTAAGTAGAGAATACTGGTTATGAATGCTTAGTATTTTAAAACAGTTTCAGCTGGGAGGATTTCTTATAACAGTTCTCGTGAAGGTAGAAGAGTTGTGAGGACAAATTGCTGATGTAAGGTAATTTTTCAGAGAAAAGAGGGATGGACCCATTAAGTTATAATTATGACATTTAGAAGAGGTGGTGCTAGTAGGGGCTGGAACAGACACGGACATCTTTTAACCTTTTAGTGCATTTTCATTTTAAGACTTAATAGTGTCTTTGGGGCCAGCAGGAGACTTCAAAGGTTCCTTTTGTGTCAGGTGTTAGTACTAAGAACAGAATATAGGCCATTTACTGAGGTCATACTTTCTTGGTGACTGTAAGTAAAAGTGGAGAGAAAATAAACTGTTCTATTAAGACTCAGATTTGCACAACTTGAAACAAGTGTGTTAAACAGATTTTTGTAGGCCTTACTGTTTGTAACATCACCTGTCTACTTCCTCTTCATGCCTGAATAGACAGCACCCCAAATAGGAAAGACTACAGTGAAAACCCCACGATGTGGCAAATCTTTTACAGTCATTTATCACTCAAAAATTGATTTGCTTATTCATCTGGACGCATGCTAGATAACATACATCATGGACAGGTTTGGGGTTTTTTTGTTTGTTTCATGAGCTATGTGTCCTGCTCTTTTTTTTAAAGGAGAGAACCTGGCAGATACTGTTCCAGAGCAGCTAGACTGAATGCTATCAGTTGTGTTTTCACTGCCGAGGTTTTAAATTGCATTTAACATCTCTTGTCAGTGCCCTGCTTCCTCTGTCTCATCCTGAAAGTGAATTTAGCAGAGCCACAATTGATAAAGATTTTCACAGCATTGTCTTGCCTCCCTTTTTTCAGCTATGCTGTGTTTTTGTAGAACATTATGAATCTGCTGTTCTGGATCATCACTTAAAGTTCACTGTGAGCTTTAGAAAAGGCTCATGAAGCTGTTGCCACTCAGAACCTGTTCAGCAGCAGCTAGTTGTACATCAGTCAGTGAAGCAAGCTCTTCATGGCCCCAGCCCCTTTGTCAGTGCACACAGCTCTTTCAAGAATAAGATGCATTTTTCTTCAAAATGAAATATTAGAAATTCTTGAAAATCAGGCACACATTAAAGAATGGATCAAAGGAATTGTGGTTTTGGGACTACACAAAGACTTACTTTTGTTTATGTTAATAGCATCAATTACTCATTGGTCTTGAAAGTCTGAACAAAAAAACCCCAACCTTAAGCAACAATGCACTTTCAGCTTTTGATAGGTCATACATCCACTCCTAAACTGGTTATTGGTCAGATTCCTATCCAGTAGTGGTGTGCTATTATATTGTTTCTCATGTTATTGTGAATGAATCTTATTAGGGTCAAGTGTCTACCCAGAATAACTCTTCAGAGAGATGAAATGTTCATATGTCTTCTTTCATGTGGCCACAGTTTGTATTCAGCAAACTCATCCTTATGTTGCTGTGTCAGCTGGTCCTTAAACTGCTCGAAAGTCTAACCATTTTGGTGGTATCTGGCATAGTGGCATATTCCGTGTTTCTTGGGGCAGTATACTGGCCATTGATATGGTCTAGAGATTGGAAGTTGCAGATGTTTGGTTAGAGGGTGACTGTGAAAACCAGACTTGGTTGAAACCTCTAAAATGATATATTGCTTTAAAACAAATTATGACTGGAGAACTCCTTATGGTTGAAACTTCTCGTACCATTCAGGGCAAAAGTTCAGATGTAGTCTTGTCTCAAACTCAATGTTTCATGGCCACAGACTGACAGTGCTCGGACAGTAAAAATCACTGATTTGACTAGCAGTGGCTTTATTGCTCAGAGTGAGATTATGTGTCTTAATTCTGCTTGAAACCGGCAAGATCCTGTCCCTGTTGCTTGTTCAGCTTGATAGTTAAGGTGTGGAGCATCTAATATTGTGTTGCTTATACATTTGTAGTTGTAATGGAACTGCTCAGGTGAGGTGCTTGGGAAAGAGGATTGAATTTAATGCCTTTCTTAGATTGCATTAAAAACTGTGACGTATCAAAAACTTTAAATGATATACATTCATCATTGTCATTTTTCTCTCAGTCTTTATTTTTTTCATACTCCTTCCTTAAATGTACTGCTGAATACAGTAATATGGGTGGGTTACTGATGTATACAATTTTGGAGAGAAGCAGCATGGAGGAGAGATTTGAGAATATTATGCATGGTTTTTCTTGTGCAACAGAAGTTTGTGTTTTGGTTGGTTTGTTTCTTCTTGGAAGCCTCAGCAGGGAAATAGTGAACTTTATGTAGCCATTGAACTGGAGCAGTTTGTAGATGATGTAATAATCTCCACTTGCATATATTTTTTGTGCTTAAAAGGTAACAGTCTGGGGAGAACAAGCGTAACTCAGTGCTTTAAGCTCCAGGAAGAGAACAGAAGTGGGACACTTTCCAGCTTCTTACATGACACTTCCTAGTAGCAAATTACGGCCCATCTTTCTCTTGTAGGAGGTGTGGAGGCTTCAAACTGGAGTGCAAGACGATGCCTGTGTGCTTCTTTTTTCTGTCGCCTTCCCACCCCTTATTTACTTCGACGGCTTTGAATCTTTCCTCTGTTTTCTCAATATGCAAAAGTTACTAAAGGTTGCAAACTGCACTCTGAAGCATTGGCAGAGTTTTTAATGGTGTTGAAAGGAGTGACTTGAAATAACTGTGCAGATACATAGATGTCTAGCCATGATCAGAGGAGGCCGAGTCAAGGGAATGTTTGTGTCCTTTGAGAGTGGAAAACAAAAATACATATTTTCAGGTTTTTTTGGTCGTTGTTTTGTGATCATACAGGTTAAGCTTCTTCTTGCTGAGTGCCTGAAGGCCATTCAAAATGAGGAAGTGGAATTATTTGTGGCTTTGAGTCACTGTCTTATTGAATGTTTTCTTTGCTAGTTATCCTCTTAGAATATGAAGGCGCCTGTGATTGGGTTTGTGTTAGTTTCCATACCTTAACTGTAAATCTGTGGCTTGCAGTCATGATCCTGAGGACATCAGGCACAATACATTTATCTGGGCTTCAGGTTTGCTTTGTCATCGTGTCCTTAAAGGAAGCATAATTTGCTTTCAAAATAAGAGATCACTTAGTCAAAGACTTGCATAGTTGTTGTACCTGGACAGCCTTTGTAGAGTGTAAGGCGCAGGCAGCTTGCTCGAAGCAGAGGTATTGTCTTGGGCTTGATCTCAGGACAGATTAGTCTAGCTGTTTCACAGTTTTATCCCTCCCTCTGTCCTTTTTTTTTTTTTTAAAGTTTCAATCATGCTTTATCCTGTCGTGTACTGTGATGTGGGTAGGGGGGGAGGTACCCGGGTGGGGCTGAAAACAGCCCATTAAGGTGTTTTGTTTAGGTCTTTATCCTCTTGTACTGTTTAGTCTTGACACTGAGTGCTGCTGTCCTCACACCCTGAGCTCCAGCCTGGTCACATCATTGCTGGCTTATTTCACAAGGAGTTGCCTGTTCTCACTGGCTTCTAGCTGCAATGTTGTAAATAAGGATGCTTATTTTTTATTAATTCTTCAACATGGCAATATCCAAGATGTCTCTTAGAATGGTGGTGAAAAGACACGGGAGGGGGCTGATCCGAAGATGAGGTACCAAATTCAGGGATGAGTTACTGGTTCTGGAGGAAGCTCCGGTGTCTGTGGTGTTGCACAGAGCTGCAGCAATACCAGAATCCTTCTACCAGAACCTTGTTGCAAGACTAAGGCAGTCCCCTGAGGAAAAGGTGGGAGGCACAGTGTAAGAAAATGTGGTAAAAGATATTGAAGTATGGAGAAGGTACAGTGGAAAGAACAAAAAATGCTAATGTGTCCCATTTAGAGGAAGAAGAATAAAGTAGGTTAAGTAAGTAAATAAAAGCAGAAAGCTCACAGCACTGGCTCAATATTCAGACCAACCAGTGCCATTTTCGTACTTCCAAGTAAAGGTGGGGAATCAAGTGGGGAAAATAGTTTGTGGGAGTTCAGGTAACTTTCCTGCGTATGTCCATATGTTTAGTTCGACTTCCTCACCGACGCTGGAGGTCTGTAGTGTTGAAAACCTTGCCTTTGGTGGCAGGATGCTGACAGCTTCCTTTTCCATGTGCTCCTCTTGCTTGTTTGGGAGGCGGAAGTAGGAAAAAATCCCAGAGAGGAGTGGTGCTTAAAAATTGTTAAACATGGATCCATTTGGAGAATTTTTTTCATTTATATATATTTATTTATGTTTAGATGGGATCTATGTGACTACAGTGGTTTATATATAATTACAGCCTACTTCCTAGTGTTACCAGCACTTGTGGCCAGCCATGCCCCATGGGTGGAACTGGCACACACTCCCCCTGAGCACCTCGCTGGTCCCCTCACGGGACAGGACAGCTTCTTCTTTGGTGCTCTGCCTAGTGCAGGGCTTCTGAAATGGCACCAAATGAAGTGTGTAGAGGACATAATTCAGTGTGGCAAACTTGGAGGGGAAGAACCTCTGGCAGCTCTGCTGCAAGCAGATCTTATAGGAAAGTCTTGAGTAGTTGTATAAAACCATTGATTAGCATACATAGTAATTTTCTTCCAGTTTATACCATCTTGTGGTGGAGTGTGTATTTAAAAAGGCTCCCTTTTTTTATTACAGTCTTCTAGTTCTTGTTTTGGAATTGCAAAGTGAGGCCCTTCTGAACCAAAATAACTTTCAGAAACAGTTTTTCAAAGTATGAATGCTTTCAAGAGGCCAGCATCGGACTGGTTAAGGAAAGATAAGATCTGGATGCAGTAATCTGCTGTATGTTTTACCCGGTTATGTACATAGTACATGTATTTGCATTAATACACTTACTACATTGGAAGTCCTCAATTTAGGAAGTATTAACTGGTACTCTCTCTTGTTTTGGGCATCTGCCCTTCAGTATTCAAATATGTTCAAACCAGAGCATGTGCTTACACACGAAAACAGAATAAATGCAAGTTGAATGCTTGGCCTTATTTCTCGTTTCCTGGCTTAAAAGGAGGGCCCTTCACACTCACAGAGATCAACAAAGGAAAAATAGATTGTTTTTAAACAAAGACGTGGTTTGAAGTTGTTACAACAGCAGCAGAAGATTCATGTTAAGAAAAAAAGTAATTCTGTTTTCCACATTTTTCTCGACTGCTTGGCACAAACCAGAGGTGACCAGGGAAGTGTGATCTTGCAGATACCCAATAGAGACTCCCAAAAATTGCACTTTACTGCACTCATCCCATTGGTGAAGCTGTGCTTACAGTAGGTTTGAGTAGTAGTGCTCAGGAAAACAGGCCTCTGGTGACTTAGGGTGTCCTCTTCACAGTGGCAGACTGCTTTCATTCATTTTTTTGAATTTCCTTTTCATGCTGCTTAGAGACTTTTGTTGTTGCACTTGGCTTTAAGATGAAGAGCCAGTTTACAAAGGTTGATTAGGTGCCTGTTATGTTCCAGACACAAGTACAACCCTAAATATGCAGCTTAATATATGCAGACTCTCTAGGCTTCCCAGACACATGTTACTCTGTGCATTAATGTGAGGATTTTAGTTGTTTTCTAAAGCTGATGGCCAGCTTAAGCTTTCTGTTGGTTTCCTTGAGCTTAAGCTGCTTTATTATTTTGCATAATTTTCAGTAGGGAAGCAAATGGAAGAATCAGCGAGGAGGTGACTGGCCTGAGAAGAACTAAGGGGCATATTTTAGAGTCTGCAGTCATGGTTTGAGTACAACTGTTTAATTAGCTGTACAGGCATGCATGTTGCAAGTATGTGCCTCCTACTGTGAATTTATTGCATGTGCTTGGTAAGCAGCTTTCAAATACTTCTGATTGTAGTGTTTGAAAAATTGCCTTTAATTCAGAAAAGAGCCTAGTTTGTGCCAAGATCTGTTTTCCTACTTTGAGGCTTTTGATGCTTGCCTGCTTTAAAAAAATACACACAATAAAAAGTGTTTTAAGTGTGGCTGCGAAAAATCCTTCTTCTTTACTTCTCGCTTTATTCATTCTGCTCTGCTCCTCCTCCCCCAAGCAGAAGAGGCTCAAACCAAACTTGCTGTTGAGTTCACCTTTGGAACTGCAAGTTTTGAGCTTTTAAACTGTCCACTTTGATAACACATTAAGAAAGGTACACGTGAAGGGCTGAATTGGAAATGTAGACGGTATTCTGTTTGGTTTTTTTACACTGATGGGTCAGTTTCACAGTTCTGTAGTTCATGGACAAGAACCTCTTTTAAAGGCTGTGAGATTTTTAAAATTTTATTTTATTTTCCTAACAGAGACTGCCCTTGAAGATTTATAGACTTCTTGTTTGGGCCTGGCTAAATGGTGGCATTCTCAATTGAGCCTTGATCGGTTTTACACTAATAACAACAGCAACAATAATAATACACGTATCTCCTAGATAAAACATCAATATTATATATACAGCATGTCAGTTGTGTGCACTAGTGCTTTCTGTTCCCGCTGCATGAGGTTTTACCTGTCCTTGCTGGTTTTGGAGGTAAGGATGGAGGTTAGGATACGCAATGTAGCAGTTGCTGTCCTTTTCTTAGGCACACTGGGTTTTCTCCTAAGGCAGTCTCTGAAGAGTGTGGATGATATAACAGGGAAGGGTATTGGTTACCATTGCAGTATTGTATTTTGAGAGGGTCCAGCATACTTCTTCATACCCAATTTGTATTTATTTAGAAGCCTTTTAGAGCAGATGCTGTCTTGCCTGCTGTGAGGATAAAGAGTAGATGAACGCTTTAGGATCTAGATGCCAAGCTGGCAGATATCCTGGATGATGTGTAGCAGGGTTGGGAGCAAGAAATGAACTCTGAAACAGTGCCAAGAGATGCTGCTGAGTTCAGTATTTGAGAGGAGCCAAGGTCTGGAGGCCTCTTTTTGCTCAGAGACAAGGTATCCCCAGTCTGGTAGCCAGCAGTGTTTTGCCTCCTTGAAAGATACTATCTTTTGCATCCCAAAACTGTATCTGAAGACAAGACATTGTGGACTAGTTAATGCAAAAGAACTTCCAAGGTATGATCGTATTTCGGTTTTCCACTGTTTTATTTGAGAAAGCTACTCTGCCAGAGTTCCCCCTGCCCCCATTTGTAACTGTCAGGCATAGTCTTTTTGGGTTTGGATACTGGGAATTGACAGTTTTTTCTACAGTGAAATAACAGGATTGTAGTTGCAAATTGGGATCAGTTTCTCACACCGGAGCTGAATCTCCTCAAATAACAAAAGTCAAATGAAGTGGTCTGCTCTCCTGTTGTCTACTATTGTTATCTTCAGGCAACTATGGGAAGGTGATTTGAAATCTTTCTGAACAGCTTTAGTATTAAACATAGATCCCTGATGTGGGATAGTCAGCCAAAGTGTATGCACACACGTATGTGTGAGCTATGCAGTATGAACAGAATCTCTGTTTCCGAAGTCTGTGTTAAGTGTTCATTTCAGGGGTTTGGATAGGAACGTTCCTGGAGCTGAGAGACATCCCAGCCTTGGAAGTTGTATGGGAAGAAGCTACTGTCCTTTTCAGTAAAAGGGCTGAAGTGTCCTGAAAGAGTTAAGCTCTACTTAGCTCACTCGTAAGGTATTTAATACCCTTATTAAACTCAACTGCTGGTTCACTTTTTTTTCCTCTTCTTATGTTGAATAAAATTTCTTGAAGAGCTGAGCCTCTGCCTCTCAGATCAGAGGCTCACATGTTGAAGCTGGCAGTGCTAGAGGCTAGTTCCTATCTGTGTGACAGCATTTTTAATTTAACAGGACCGGCTTTGATGTTCTTGAATATTTATAGGCAGCTTCAGATCACTCCAGTATGTATTCTTTTTAACTGGAGCAGAAGTTCTTCCTCTCACACCAAAATTTCTTTCCCTCTGTTTACTCTTTGGTCTCTTTTGGATTTGTAGCCATCAGAGTGGTTTTATGTTACAGAAATATTGCTTAAATACTTACAGGAGGAACCACTTGATTTCCTTTCTAGCTCCTGCAGCTTGGGGGTAGTCCAGTAACTGGATCTTAGCTCCTTGTTTGAGCCTTGCTACAGACACATTGTAAAAGAGATAGATGCTGTAAAATAGAATTTGAGCAAGACCCAGTTAGGGTGAATCCTTCTCCACTATCTCTGTGAACTGAGGTGGTCTGCAGTGGGTCAGACCTCAAGCGCCCTCAGGAATCACGAAGTGTTTGTCATAGACCCTAAGGAAGGAGCAGGTTGTGGTTTGAAGAGGAACTGAAAACTTAGGATTTGGCTCTCAGTAGGAGCTGATCAGAAATTATGGAAGAAAGTTTTAGAAGGGATCTAAACTTGGTTCGTTTAACCTGAATGAAACTTTGACCAGACTTGGGCAGGAGTCTTAAAAAAGGTACCTGATGGGTGAGGTATCAGTCAAGTTTTAACCCATCTCAGGCTTCTTTGCCTCAGCGACTTCCCTGCTCCACTGGCCCCCAGGCAGTGGGCTGCTCAGAGCTGGCACTGTACTTTTAGAAACAGAGGCGTGGGGGTTTTGGCACTTAAAATGCCACTGTCTTTGGTGTCTTAGGCCTCATTGTGATTTGAACCTTTACCTCGATTTTGCCACGGGAGGCAGCATGTACGTCCTAAGAAAGTGTTCCCTCAGCTTCTGATGTGGGCTTGTCTTTTCCTCCTTCCTCTGCCATGTTTCCCTTCTGCTTTATCCTCTCAGCCCTGAGTTGTGGATGTCATGTGGACTCCCTTATTACTGATGTCCTGACCCACAGAAACTTTGCTGTGGCCAACTGGGACAGCAAAGCAATGGCATTTTTTCCTGGAACTTCTCCATGTAGTTGCTGGTAGTTCAGGCAGATTCCTGTATCCTGCTCTGCTGCACTCGCTGTTTGTTGTGAAGTTCTGTACACTTCATGTTACATGATGATCTCCTAACTAAACTTGGAACACCGTTACTGAAGTAGCAGATTTTTAGTGTATTATTTTGAATGGTTTCACTTTGTAAAAAATGTTGGCTTTCGGTGATGATAATTTGTTTTAATGCACAGCCTACAGAGGAAAAAGTTTGTGGGTTTAGACATTTCTGCTGTAGATGCAGTTCTCTGTTGGTATAGCCTTTTGTAGGTCAGCAAATGAAATCAATATCACAGCCTAGGTAGATAAATAGCACTGGAAATCAACCATAGGAGGAAAGTGCTTGGTTGTCTATTTGACATAAGTAGTTCGCTCGAAGAGTGAGGCTTCTCTTACTGTAGAAATTCAGCAGGGAAGTAGAGACCTGTAACTTACTAATGTAGCAGTGAGAATTTCTAAAATACATCAGTAAACAGAACTTTATAATATACAAAACTAGAGGAAGAACTTGGTACTGCTTTTTGCAGAAGAAAAAAAAATCTGCCTGTGGCATCTAAACACCACATTTTCACAGTTAATTTTAGGGGAAGACCTTTTTAGAAAGTGAAGCAGCTGTGTGGTACCTTCAGGATTTGTGTGTTCATGTACCTCCTGTTAATGCTGACGTGACATCATCACCTGAACTCTATGGCTGCTGGAGTGCCATGTTAGTGCTTGTGTCTAGGGATGGGTGGATGTGATGGTGACTTCATTTTTCTTTAGTCCCTTCCTCCAAACTGTTGTTAACAAAGGTAGTTTTCCTTCTCCCTACGTACCCTGAAATATCCTTGTGAGACAGGAAAATTTATCAGCTGTGGAAATACTCAATGCTTCCGTCTCTGGGAAGGATTTCTCCAAGAATCACAAGTTGTGCTAGGGGAGGTTTAGATTAGATACTAAGAAAAAAAATTTTCACATGGGGTTGTAAAGCGTTGGAAGAGACTGCCCAGTGAAAGCGGTGGTGTCACTGTCTCTGGAAGTGTTCAAAAACGTATGGATGGGGCCTTTGAGGACATGGTTTAGTGATGAACATGGTGGCTAGGGTTGGCAATTGGACTTGATCTTAATAATCATTCTGTGATTCCCTCTATCATTGTGCTTTTGTCTTAGTAGGAACTAATAGACAGTAGCATATATCTAGTTAAATGTTACTGCAGTGAGAATTTTTGCAAATCAAATCATTATGCCATCTTTAAGTTGCACTTGGTGTCTTAGAATTCAAACTGATGAAGATGGGAAAATATTTGCTTCCTGTGTAAGCAGTAAAACATGCTGGGTGGTGAGGATATTGCTAGTGAATAACCTCGTAGATAAAGATACTTGTCAGGCTAGGTAGCACTACTTAGGAAGCTGAACTATATATATATATTTTAGTAGTTGTACTATCCAAGTACTGCTGAATGTTGAAATCTTGTCATTATAAACATATTCCAGATAAAGTGGGCTCTGCAGTCTTTAGAACAGATGACACAAACTGATGCAATCTGTTCTTAAGACAGCAGAATTCTGACCTAGGTTAGGACTAGCTCAGGTAGGAATGACTGAGAAAAGTAGTAGGAATACTGAGTATCTGTCAAGGGAACGTTGTGGGGCAGGGAACTCGACTTTTTTATAGCATTCTTGCCAGAAAAAATGATTCGAACAACAAGCGAGAGATGCTCAGAAGAACAAGAGAGAAGCTGAACAAGCCTTAGAAGAAAGCCATCCTAAAGCAGTTGCTGGGGTATAGCAAACTGTAAACACTGCCCAGCTGGAGAATATCCTCTAGCACTTTCTCTGCCTTCAGAGGCATGGTGGTTATGGCTACTCTACTTTAAGGAATGGTTCATGAGCTGTATGATAGAGGAATTTAATATTTGTATCAATATGATAATGTGGCATATCCGTGCCCAACTGCAGGGCTCTGTTTCTCAGCACAGAATAGCATTTCTTAGTCTGAAAGAGAATCTCCAAGTGAATTCACAGATTTTTGCTGTTCGTGCTATAAGGAATTAATGTTACAAACTGTGCCTCTGGAAGGAGGAGTTGGTTTTATTTACCTTTTCAAGCTGAGAGCTACTAGAAGAATATATTTTTTTAAAAAAAACTATCTATTTAGAGATAGGGCAACTTACATTTACATTAAAAATACATATATTTTTTAGAGTAATTGCAGGCATTTTCAATGCTTCTCCTTCATCTTACTTCTTAAGGATACAGAGTATCTTTATAAGTGTGTAGTAATTTTTAAAGCAATTAAGAATGTGCTGTTCGACTGGGACTTTATGGGTACCTCTGTTGTTTGGTTTGGTTTTTTTACTGTCCCTTTAGAAATCTGTCAATGAAATGTCCTTGCAGATGCTGAGGGATGACTGCTAACAGTGAATGAAGCGAGTTATTGGAAGCATGAACAAAATGGGTTAGAACAAAACATTTGCTCTGCTTTGCAACAGGTGAGCATATGCTGCCTAACTGAAATGCTAGAAAGGATTGCTTTGAAATCATGCATGTTTTAGGAAAATACTTCTGTCTTCTGATGTTGGCCTGTTCCCGTCTCTCCCTAGCTGGTGGGGAATTATCTCTGATGTTAAGATTCTAGGATCATGTTTCTAGTACTGAGGCAGGTACTAGATTATTCAGTGGGTGAATAAACTTCATTCACAGTGTTTAAAATTTGGCAGCTAATCCTGGCAGAGCAGCTGTTCTCCCCTGCTGTCCTGCAGGTTGCTTTTGCAAGCCCACGTTGTTGCTCTCTGGGGTGGATGGAGAGGAGGTGGGGAGCAGCTTTCTGGACGGGCTCTGTTGCTGGTTACAGCCTGAGATGTGTTGTTTCTGGGGCTGGCAGCATGGTTACAGGAGCCCTGGTGGACAAGCAGTGACTGATGTTTAATCTGGATGGGTGAGGAAGGGAGAAAAAAAAGTGAGTTTTGACCTCTGATTTCTATCCTGGTGCCTTTTTCTTGCCTTTGAATTCTCACTTTCTGATTCCTTCTAGTTCCTGTGTGAATTCTCAGGGCACTACCAGGGACACACACAACTGTTTCTGAACTTCAAGGCGAAAGTGATTTGCAAGAAAATTAATAAAAGTTCGTGATCCTAACGTTTCAATCCCACACTTCTACAATAATTAAGACAGGAAAAAATGATTATAACCTCTAACTAATTCAGAGTTAATCTGTGTGTAGCTGACTTTCTCTTCTCATCTATCTTTGAGGGTAGAGAAGGAAGCTTTGGTTTGTTTTGAAATGGGTTTGTTTTAGTCGTGCAGTTGGAGGTATTTGATAAAAGCTCTCTGCCTTTCTTCTATCTAGTCACAAATGTGCAGTAAAAGAGAATTAAATTAAGAAAAGAGAGAATTTCTTTTATGTGATGCTCCTTAAGTATTACTTTTACTATGTCTTACCTCTGGTCCCTTGTCATGGACCAGGTCTCAAAGGACACCGAAGGGAAATGCCAAGGTGGTGTAGAATCTTGGAATTCCCAACCCAGCCCTGCAGGGTCTGTTAAAATAATTACTAGTGCTTGAGTCATGGTTATCCTTCAGGACGATTTTATAGGTGGCGCTATTTCTGTCATGTACTGATATTTCATGATGAAATTACTTACAGATGGGTTGCAGGCAGAGAAACTAGGGTTGGTATTTTTTATCTCAAGAGACCTTACCTTTCTTGAATAAAGCTAATTAGCAGTGCTTTGGAAAGCAGTTCTGTACCCTTCTTAGGGTCAAAATTAAGGATTTGACAGAATTAAAGTGCAAGTAAGCAGATCCAAAAGTTGGCTATTCAGACATTTGTCTCAAAGTTCCAGCAGGATTTACTTTTTTTTTGCTCTAATATTGCCCGAAAGATCGGTCATGCATAAATGGTTACATCAGTGTGCTAGTGTGTTAGGTTAATATACTACTTTTGTAGTCCATATAACAGAAAACTTGTCATCAACTTCATTTTACAGTACATTTTGTGGTAAGAAGTGTTTGCCAACCACCTTTCCCCAGCCTACCTGCCCAAAGCCAAATCAAGTTTCTGAAATTGTAGTGTGAGATTTTAAGCTGCTAGCTGCATTGACTGAAGATGTTTTCTAGACTGAAAATGAGAAAGGCAGAGCTTCATTTTCCTTCAGTTAAATATTAAAACAATCATTTAACTTTCTAAATATGATTTAATGGCTTTTTCAGGCCTGACACATCCCCATGCATCAATCACTTGTGCAAAAATATTAATATAAGGTTAATACTGCTTCCAGGTAATGGTGATCTGTTATCAAATATTTTGGATTCTGTCCAGTCTTCCAGTTCAGCACTGGTAAGGACTGGGCATGACAATCGATCTGGAGCACTGTATCGGACATTCAGCCACAGGCACTGCTGCACGGCCTCCAAATTCCCTGTGAGACACTTTCCCTTGTAACTGTCAATTGCAGCACCCAAGTTTTGCAAACAGCCACAGCTGTGTTTTCACGGTACAGCTCAACTGAGTTCTCTCTGGTTTGTCTGTGTGGGAAACCTGCTGCTGTGATTTGCCCAAGCTGTTCCCGTAGTATTTGGAAAAAAGAATTGCAGTTTGGGGTCTCTTGTCTATACGGTTTGTGCTGACTCTCCAGGCTCTGCTGGTGAGTGAGTGGTGCAGCTGTTGCAAAGATTAGCCAGTAGTAGTGAAGTAATGCAGCACCTAGAACATTGAATATTTTGAGTGGGAATTCAAAAACCTGAATAATGTAGAACTGGCTGTTGTTTCTGTATGTTCTGGTGTGAGTTGCTGACCCACGTTTTGTAGAGACATTCAATGAAGGAGCTATTCAGGCAGCCATATGAATCATATCTATTTGGGATGCTTTTTAGCCAGTTTCAGGTTTGCACAGAATTGTTTGACAGATAACTTTTCAACTTGCATTCAAATAAGTTCTTATAGGCAGTAACCTCTCTAATTTTTTAACCCTTACTCCATTTGTCTGTCCATCTTGTGTACTGAGATAGGTCTTGTAGAAAACTATCATCACGATATTAACAATTTTATCACGTTAAATGCTCACAGAGAGTCATAATTTTACAGGTTCTTCTCAGTTCTGACTGTTCTTAACTTTGAAACCATAGTTTTGATACCATAGAGAGGTGGGAAGAGGCAGCTCATGGGCTGGATGTTAAAGATTCCTAAGAGTTTTAGGAGAAGAACTCAAGACTGTTCCCCCGTTCAGCAAAATGAGGCGAGGCAAAAGCACTTGGCTGTGCTTCATTGCCTTGCACACCCAAAGTATTTATGTTTAACACACACACACCAGTTTTATTGCTTGTGTTTTCCACGCCTGCAGCCATGACTTTCCTAATGGTAATTCTGTCCTGCTGTCAGAGCTTTGGGACCACCTAGAAATAAGTGAGACTGCTGAAAAGAAGGGAGAAGAAAAGAGAAATTTTCATGCCACCAGGCAGAAGGCAGTGTGGGAACGCAGCTATGTACTGTGTCAAATTCCCAATCCTTATTACTAAAACTGTCATAATACATTCTGCATAAATAGCATTCAGTCTGGAGGACAAGAAATGAAGACTCATAGTGGTGCTGCTGTGGCAGTGCTGCAGCAGACACTGTTCATTTTATCCTCAAGAGGAAGGGACTTACCTTTATATACCTGCAGCACTCCAAATGAACCCCTTCTCCATTCTGCAGATACAGGATAACATCTGACAAAGCAAGGAGGAGTTTAATGTATCTGAGCTTTCATTCTCTGTGTTGGTAACAGAGGTGCAGTTATTTGAAGTATCAGCCAGGTGTATGAGAGAAAAAAAAGTATTTCTGAACTAAAATGTCCAAACTGAAAATGCAGCAGTATCTTATCCTGTGTTATAATCTGGATGAAGGTTTTGGCAGCATATCTACCAAGTTTTGAGTGTTTTGAATACAGATGTGCCTTAGTAAAGAAGATGCAGCTTAAGTGTGAGTGTAGCCTTGTACAAATACAAGTCAGACAAGCTCCAATATAAAAAAAAAAGTGTAGAATAAAAGCATAACTAGAAAAATGGCATGGACAGCCTCACCGTAAGCAAGAGTCTTGTGTTTAATTAGTAGGCAACCTCTTGTTTAATACCCAAGCAAAAAGAAGCTTGGATACAGTAAATCCCAATGGGTCTTGCAGATTCTGTAATTGAAATATATGAGTACATATGCTTGAGTATATATGCTGATGTCAGACAAAATGAAGTGGTTTGTTTGAGATCAAAGTTCACCCATCTTCTGTTAATGTAAAGATGAGTACCTTTCCCTGGAGCTCTGTGTTGATGAAAAGTGGGTTATAAGTGTTTGTATACAACTGTGAACCATCTGGGCCTGAAATAAAATTGGGACCCCAGGGAACAGGAGGGGAGTGGTGGGCAGTGGTCCACTCATGTGCTCCAAGTGGTAGGGAAATAACTGCTGAGCGTGGAAACCCAAACTTCATGAGGAACTTTGGAGCAAAAGTAATTAAATTGGTCCCCTTTTTAATGTAAGAACAGCATCATTTAGTGTCTACCTTTACAGTTGTCTCTCAGCATAAAGACAGCCGTGCTATTTTTGTATTTTCTGCAAAGATTTATTTGAGGTTTCATTTGTAAGCAAGCCTGTGCTCCAGCTTGTCACTACTGTGAGAATGGGTGGGAGGCCAAGGGAAGCATTTAGTTTACTGGAGTTTGCTGGATTTGTGGGATCCTTTGGCCTGACTTCAGAAGGTATTTAGATAGTTATAGCTGACTTGACATTATTGAAGAGAAGTTATGTCTTCTAGCTGTTTAAACAAAATCGTAATGTGTTATAGAAAGTATCTGTGTGATATTATGAAAAAAATCTTTACTTTGAGGATAGTGAGGCACTGGCACAGGTTGCCCAGAGAAGCTGTGGCTGCCCCATCCAGGTTGGATGGGGCTTGGAGCAACATGGTCTAGTGGAAGGTGTCCCTGCCCGTGGCAGGGGATTGGAATGAGATGAGCTTTAAATTCCCTTCCAAGCCAAACCATTCAGTGATTCTATGGCCCTCACAAATTCATTTTATGAGTTCTAGTTTTTCTAACCTCTTTCTCCTCTCCAAAACAAGAGGGAGGGGAAATGGGAAGGTGACTATTGGCATGTCACATTTTACTTAAGTGATGAACACAACAGACTAAATGTTTAGGCTTCTGGTAATTTTTTAAATTTTTTTTTTCTTTTTCTTTTGCACAGACATCCCTCGCTGAGGGCAGGGGATATTGGATACTTAAGAGTTAAATACTCTTGCTTTGGAAGCAGCTGAACAGTTTACACTCCTTGCTGGGCTGTACAAAAATACTTTTCCTTTGAAGTACTAGGAGGAGCGGCTGAGGGTAAAACCTGGAATGGGGTTGTAGCTAGCAGTTTGCAGTGGGCTTAGCTTGGAGCACGCAGCTGCCTGCAAATGCAGTGTGAGATGGCAGAGAAGGTCAGGGTTTCTTTCAGTCTTGCCATCACTGTCTCAGTGTGAAGGCGTTCTTTCTGAAATTCTTCAAATGCTGTCTAGTTCTTACAAATTTTTGGATTAGGACAGATTGCAAGAAATAGAGGTTAAAAATATCCTTTCCCATAAAGGCATGAGAAATACAGGGGTCCTGTTGGAAGTTCCTTGACTGCTTCTGGTGTGATCTGGTAGTGAAGTACACACTGCTGCTGTCTGGGATGAGAAAGATTCACCTCTGCCGAGTGGTGTAAAGCAGGTCGAGCTCTTGTCTGGAAAGCGCTTTCAGAAGTTGGCTAGAACCTATGAAATGTCAGGCCTGATGTTACACCTTAGCCAAGCTGAGCTCGAAGCGTAGCAAGAGCTGACAGGAGAATGACTGTAGTGGCACTTGCCCCAAATGGAGGAAACCAAAACATGATGTTTGTAAGAAAAGCCACTGGGTTTATTGCGCTGTACAGTGGGAAGCTGAGTGTATCCTCTGCTGTGTGCAGTGTGCTGCAGAACCGTGCATGGCACTGCTGGATAGTGCTTCTGGAGAGCAAACCTTGCCATGGGCAAAACCTGATGCAGACTGGGTCTGATACACGTGGTGTCTCTTGCCAGGACCAGCAGCAGAACTAGACAGACTGAAGTTGCTCCGTGATTTTCTAGGGTAACACTTTGTCTCTTGGGTTATTAATTTCTTGTCAATATTTGCATGCATTTTGTGGGAGATGCCATTATGAAACTGAGGAAAACAAATTTCCTTTTAGCCATGCCACTAAAGGGACAATCAAAACCAATTTACCCATCAGCTAATGAGAAGTCACATTAAAATACCTGGCTATAGCTGTTGAAGAGACGATGATGGTAGTGCTGTAGGTCAGATCTCCAAATTTCAAGTTAGAGTTATCTTGAAGAAGAAGAAGAAGAAGAAGAATAAGCAGCATGTCCTTTCATCTTTACTCATTTAAGAATCTGACACTTGGCTGTTGGTAGGATCTGTGTTTCTCTCCCTGCTGCTCTGCCACTCAGTCTTTAGCTTTCTACCGCTTACTTTTTTTTTTTTTTTTTGAACCAAAAAGGTGTCAAGAATTTAGTTGCTAAAATAGGCAGCGTTTTCCTCTAGGGTTTCTGCTGTTCCTTTGCATGGCTGAAACACTAACCATAAGTTGTCACGGCCACCTATTCTTTAAGAGGAGTGAAAATGCAGCCGCTAACAGGAGGGCACAGGCAGCCTGCCCACATGTTGTTGCAGTGGCGTGTGTGCAGACTGTGTGTTTTGTGTGTCTGCTGCTCTGGGATCACAGGGCGCACATGCCGGTTCAGTGTGTTCACAAAGCTGCTCTTGGACAGGAATGGGTGCTGCTGCCTTTTCCAAAACTGTGCAGGCAAAGCAGATATTATCAGGGCTGGCCCTGGGGCATAAAATAGAAAGATCAAAGGAAGTGGCAGCAGCACACAGAGGCTCTTCAAAGCCTGAGTAAGGGAGGATTGATAGAGAAAAGGAGAATGCTCTTGCTGATGTAATCACAGCCTGTGAGACAGGTTGGTTTTTTTTTTTCTTAATTTAAACAAAGGCACAAAGACAGTCCTTGTTTGTTTAGAGAGGTGAAGCATGTGCCACAGAGATAGAGCAGGGATACCTCAGTATATAGAAGGTTTTCATGAATAGCATGGAGCTCAAACATTTTGAAGTGACTGAAAAGTTGCAATTTTTCTTATTTTACTTTGCACAACTTCAGCATGTGGTAGTCTCTCACTTGTGGTGTCCATGTGGAATGAAGCAGGAAAATGGCAAAGGAAGGAATGCTTGTTTTCAGGCTGCCTTCCTTATTAAAATGGAAGCTTATTTTGTTTTCTCTTGAGAATGCCAGTTAAAAATTTCTGGGACTTGTATGAAAAGAAGTTTAGCACAGGCAAGGTGGAGTTGGAGGGGAAGTGATAAGCCCGATCCATTGTCAAGAAGCGCAGGCTTGTTCAGGCACAAGCTGTGAAAGGGAAAGAAGTTGTTCTCCCCCTTTATCTATGTGGGAAGGGGGAAGAAGAGGTGTGACTTTTCTGGAACGGATGTGCAGGGGTGGAGGGAGTTTTCAATCTTCTTTGTTACAGACCTCACTTTTCTTTATATGCTACAGCTGCAGAAGTGTGTTTCTGAACCTTCATTTTGCTTATAAAGGTTCCACCTTTATAATTCAGAGGGAACCTTGTGAAATTGTGAGATAGAGCATGGTAGTCCAGCTTTTCCACCCAAAGGTGTGTGTGCATGGTGTATGGCAAATGACCTGAGCTAGCACAGTCTGATATCCAAAAGGGGACATGCCTCAAAGCCTGAATGAGTAAGTACTAGCAGAAAGGCAGTGTGTATCAGTTAATACATTGATTTTACATTGCATTGATTTTACACACGTTTGGAGCTCGGGCAGGACAAGCTCTTCTGCTTAGATGGTGAGCAAAGCCTTCATGCATCTCTTGGTATAGACTGGAGGTCCGTGGGAGGGAGAGCGCGTCCCTCCGTAAGTCTTTGGGAAGCTCTTAACTCCTAAACGTAAAATCATCCTCACCGTTTTGCATTGTTTCACTTATTTTTTACCTAATGGGATTATCTCAGTCCCAAAATGTATTCCAGGATGCCAGAGATCAAAGTGGTTATTTCTGCTGGCAAAATCTACAGCTTTCCTTCCCATGTAGGCCTGAGACCATTTGTAGGGCAGTTCAGATTAGTACACAAAATCGTGGCACTCTGAAGTGTGAAAATCTATCATGAGGGAAAGGTGACTGCCTATATTGTTAACTTTCATGCTTTCTTATGGGGTCAAAGCTACATTTATAGTCTGCTGAATCAGTTTATTACCTTAATAAGGCAAGCAGTAAGGTCCCTGCTGAAAAAGGGATTCATTCTCTTTGTTGTGGAGTATGTGGGATGATACTGGCATTCTTGTGTTGCCTCATGTGGAAATTTGTAAATTTTGCTGGTCAGCATCAACTTTTTCTCTTCACACTCCTGCGTCTCTCTTCTGCCGTGCTGCTTCTACAGCTGTGTGTGATTTGATACTTGACACTAATAGAAAGTGCTTCAGTACACTTAAAATACTCTGATTTTGGTTTCTACTCACCAAACCTTCAGGCACCAGGAAATTTGCACATCTTACAGAGCTCTGAGATGGGCTCTGACATGTACTTGTGTTACTGCTGCAGGCACTTTCCCCTCACCATACACAGAGGCTAGAGAAAAATTCTGGGATGGGAATCCTAGCAGTTACCATGGCTTTCTGCTTTAAAATATATTATTTTTGGAAATCCCATCCACATATGTGAAGGACAGACTGTTCCAGTCTGTTGTAGAAGACAGCAGTTGATGAAACAGAGTTTTCTCTGCCCATAGAACAGGATAAATTGGTGAGTTCTGCCATCAGTATGGCATCCCCATTCTTTGCTTCTAGTGAGCAACAGAATGAAAAAAGAGGTTTCAGCTAATTTCCTGTATGCTCTACTGAGTTTGTGCAGCTGCTTCTGCCAGTGGTATCTGTGGCCTTTGGATTCATGCAACCAAGTGGATTAACACAACTGCCATGCTGAGTTAACCAAAAAAGTTCCTGTGCTCCAGTGACTCTGGCAGAAACCAGTAGCAGATACTTGTGAAGGAATGTAAGATTAGAGTAAGCAGATGGTGAGAATTCTGCAGTACCTGCTTCCCGGCTCTACCAGCTCGTAGGTCTTCCCCTAAGGATCAAGTTCTACAGGAGAGCCCTTGATGGGTTTTTCTATCATATTTTTTTTCCAGTCCATTATTTCATGTGTAGCTTTCTTGTCTAAATTTGAGAGAGCACAGGGAAGATCTGTTTCGGTTTTGGGGGTTGCTGCATACTGTGACATTGTACTTTATTGTTGAAGAGCAGTGGAGTCCATGTTGCTGCATGTAGTGCAGGAGATGTAGAACAACAGTTTTATTGGCATGCCTGACAGGTACCTACTTAAATTGCTCGCTAAGAGGATTGGAGGGAAGACAACTAAATCTCCAGAATTTTTCTCATTCTCTTACTGTTCAGTGTAAATTCTGTAGAGTGTTTTTGAGCTGCAGGGGGAAAAACGTTTCCAGGAAGTAATTGTTCTTTCTGTCTCTTCCTAATTCTGTGCAGCAGCTGCCTTGTCTTTAGCTGCTATTAATGGTCAGAGCTTTGTGAACAAAGGACCGTCAGGCTGATGTAACTTCTTCCTCTATTAGACATTCCCTCTGAAGCCATCTTTTGTCTTGATGGCCCTATTGTAACCATTCATATACTGATGAATGAACAGGAAGCTGATGATGATAGTGAGCAGATGAGTTTGATCATGAACAGGTTTTACTCAGACTCCAGCCTGAGGGAATATATATAGGAACAGAGATGTAGCACTGTCAACTGCAATATCTGAATTGTTCATTCAGGTTTTCTTTTGTTTAAGAAACTAAGGTTATTAAAAGGAAAGATTATTAATCTAGGAGAAAATGTGCTAAATTTTTTTATTGAACAACAGTGTTACAGGTACAAATTGGGTAAGTCTGTCTGTGGCCTCGTCATACAAAGACAAGTCTACTTGAATGGCTGTATTTTTATTTTAGAGATTGTGATTTCTGTTCTGTTTAATTAGAGGTGATAGTCTCTCATTTGTTGTCCTGTTTGTGATAAACCAGGTTCAAACCCATCCTAAGGGTTCTGGAGAAGATCAGCACCTCAGGTAACAGTGATTGGTGGGGAGAAAGGGAAGACTTTGCTCCGCAGCTCTTCCTCCACACACATTTTAAAACATCTCTAGGCTGATGACAAAATGTATCCTTAAAGCCTAACATGAACAGCATTAGATGTGGCCTTTTTCTTCTGAACTGGGGAGGATAGAAAGAGGAGCTTATCAGATGAAGGACCAGCAAGCCTGTGTCCAAACTAGTTTATGAAGTTAGCTACTGAAAGGTGATATGATCTTGCGTAGAAAACTTCTGTTAATCTGGGTGACTGTATTAAATCAGCTACTGTATTACTAAAATAATGTATTACCATGATGATTTGAGATACTCTGAAAAAAAAAAAGACAGTGCTATCTTGTGATATTAGGTACTAAAACTAAGCCGATATATGGTAGAGAATTCTTGAGCTAGAATGACTGTCTGAAGACTGATGGTAAATCCTTTGCTGTGTACTTTTAGCTGCCTGACAGGCTGCATACTGTATGACAGTCAATGGAGCATCCTAACCGTGGCTTTTCCAGCACAGATGTTTCTCTCATGTGGCCTTTGGTGATTGTGATATATATTAGCTTTCTGTAGATAGGTAGCGTATTCCCAAAATGTCATGGAATGGACTCTTACATGTATGTTTAAAAATGAACACCAATAGTTATTTAAATAGTACAGACAAAATTAGCAGTTCCCCAGCAGTGGAGGGCAGAGATGTGCTTTGTGAGTGTGGTTGTTCTTTTCACAATGCCTAGCCTTTCCTGTTTATTTTTGTGATTCGGCAGATTCCCTTGACTTTGTTTTTATTTTTGTGTCTATCCCATTTTCTGCAGAGCGTTCTCTTTGTTTGTATCTGGTTGAATGTGCCTTTTAAGGACCTTGGTTAAAGGGATTCTCCCAGTCACAGCTGTATGTACAGCAGGTTATCAGTGCTGATCTTGGTTAATTGTAATACAAGCTGGAGGCATGCACCAGGAAGAACAAAGAAGCATGATAAAAGGCTTCTCAAAATTGTGGCTAAGATTTCTTTTCCTTCTTAAGAATAAAGTGTATTCTGAAAACCTTATCATGGTGTAAGTAACACTGAAAATTTCATGGGATGTTGCAATTAGTAGGAAAGGTAAGAGACGAATTATCAGAGAGCAAAGCAGAAGGCTTGGTGAGCACCATTGGGCTCCAAGAGCTTGAATGCTGCATGCAGTGCATCATAAAACTGCAAAGGGAGACCAGATAAAGGAACAAGTAGATCACAAGCTCTGGATCAGCTGAGTCATGTAACAGAGTGACATTCACTGAAAAAGATTTGAATTTTATCAGCCTCTTGGAAAAGAGGCTGTTGACAAGAGACTTTGAGCAAAGTCTGAGGTAGAGACAGTGATTAAGGAACAATTATTGGTTACTCCTTGCAATACCTCGGTGTGGAGGGACCCTGGGCACACCTGGGCACACCTGGGCACAGGTGAGGCTCTCACCTCGGTGTGGAGGGACCCGGGGCACACCTGGGCACAGCTGGGCACAGCTGGCAGGTGAGGCTCTCACCTCGGGGTGGAGGGACCCTGGGCACACCTGGGCACACCTGGGCACAGGTGAGGCTCTCACCTCGGTGTGGAGGGACCCGGGGCACACCTGGGCACAGCTGGGCACAGCTGGCAGGTGAGGCTCGAGAATCATCAGAGCCTTCTCAGTGAAATTCACAAAACAGCTTTACAGTCAAGCAAAAGAATGACATTTTAAAAACAGGTTGTGTTTCTTGCTGTAGGATGGTGTAAAAGCCATAAGTATGTGTGTCATCCCAAAGGAATTGGGTAAAAACATGGAACATAGATGCATTGCTTACTTAAACAGAGTGTTCTGGGTGAAATCTCAGCTCTGGAAGTCTTAATCACTGATAGCCATAATTCAGAGGCTGTATCTAAAGAATAACCATTCCATATTTTTTTCTGCTTTTCATATTCTTCAAATTTCTGCAGTTAGCAACTGTTGGAGATAGGATACTGTGCTGGTTGGATTTTTGGTCACACCCTGCATGGCTGTTTTTATGACTTGCCCAACATTGCATAGGAATCTGTGGCAGAGGAAGCAGTCCCGTCTGTTGGGAAGCATTCAGCTGCTTTAACCACAACACTGTATTTTTCTTTTCTCATAGTGTCTTACCTCATTCACTGCACTGTCCGAACTTTCTGACATGTGAGGGAAATGTCCTGCAGACAGCACTCATTCACCCCACACTGCTGTGTTTTTGGAGTACAGCTAACACCATTGATTTCCCAATCAGTGAGGCATACCTCAGTGTTGAGGTGTGCCAGCAGGAGACACAGCACTAAACCCAAGCCAATAGGCTTTTCTGGACTTATTAGCATGGGCTGTATGCCAGGGCTGGAGGAGTTGGATGAGAAAAAAGGGGGCAGGATGGAGTGGAAGAGAAGTAGTGAAGGGCTAGTCTGGAAGAGAGGAGAAATGAGGCAATAGATTAGTGGCTATAGGAAGGAGGAATCATCCAGAAAGAGATGGGAAAAGGAGGAAGAACTTTGGACGTATCCTGAAATACAGCACAAGCATCTGAAATTTAAGGCTGAACTGGGCTCATGATTTTAATTATTTTAATAATGGTAAAAATTAAACTTTAGGAACTTCCGGTACATGTTTCTTTTCCACCCATATATAGGGTGCTGTAATATGATAAGTATGTACATTAATATGGTGTCAGAAAAAGCTGAGAAAACCTGCTTTGCTTTACTGTTCTGTAAAACAGTTCTCTTTTGTAGTTTTTTATTCAAAGTGGAATTGAATTTTTCTCTTGATCAGGAATAACTTCCTTGTAATGAAAGGGGAGTTCATCAGGTCTCTAGAATTTCAGAAACTTCCAATATTGTTAGTTTGACTTTAAATAACATTAATTGAATCCTTCAGGCACCAAGTGCTAAGTTCTTGCAAGTGCCTTTGATAAATGAAAAAGAGCAAAGAAGCGACAATTAGTTGAGTGCAGAATAGTTCTGATTCTGGTTCAAGATGTCAAAGCATAGGCTGTGAGCAGTGAGTGAAACTGGCCATCAAGTCAGCTTTTGATGCTGACCAAATGTTAGGAGTTGTGCACTGGACTGAGTTGTGGAGCCCGTGTTACATCTAAGTTGGTTATTTCCTGTGCAAAATAAAATAAATTAGGGCTGAAAGAGGGAGGATAAATTTCACATTGTGTGAAATGGCAATGTTTGCAGAGACTAGTTCAGCAATGTGCTGCGCTAGAATTAAGCACAGCTTTTTATTTTCAAGTCATTCTCTCTACTAGGGAGCATTCTTCAGTGGTGACTCAGGGTAGAGCTAATCTCACTCAAAATGGTTGCCAGTTGCCACTGGGAACAATAGGACCGAAGCCACAGGCTGCCATCAGGTGGTAGTTTTTAAGAAGGGCGTTTTTTCCCCAGTGGATTGGAGTGCTTTCTGTCTGGTAACATGAAAGATTGCAATGGGCACTGAATTGTTGTAATAGAAAATGTTGAAACAGTGCGTTACTCATTGCTTTACCTGAAATGGAGAACCCAGTGCACCAGGGTATTTTTCTTTTGTGGAAAAACCCAAATGTTAAACCTTAATCTGTTTTCAGGAACACTTCTTTGCACCCGATTTACGTGCCCTAATACTGGCCTGTACTTCTTTTAAAGTACTCAGTTCCTCTCTGGGCAGGGGCGTTTTTTCCCCTGTGCTGTCAATGAGGAAATTTAAGCAGAGGGAGAAGGATTTCCATCCTGCCACCTTCCTCCTTCATTAGTGTAGGATCTGTCATTTAGGCTGCTCTGTTCTCCACAGGGCACGGTGCAGCAAGGTAACACAAGTCTGCCTGTGTGCTGCTGGGTGAACTCAGGCTCAGGAGCCATGAAGCAGGAGGCAGGACCTGACAGAGGATGGCTGCTGTCTCCTTAAGAGGCACCTTGCTTGCAGCAGCGGCTCAGAAGTGGTGTGAGTAGCTTTGAGGGAATTCTGGACCTGTGGGCTGGGGGGGATGTCAGAGGAAACAGGGGAACGCATCTAATTTTTGCTGGGACAGGCTGAGGTACAGTGAAAAAGTCATCTCACCTTCCAGTAAAGGAGATCACATTCTGTTGTACATCTTGTTCTAGAGCCTCATCTTGTGTAGTTGCAGCAGAGAGTTTGGCTTCACCTGTATTTCCACAGTATGTAGGCCAGAGAGATGGTGCTGATTGGAGCTGACAAAGAAGTGCATGTAAAACTAGGTGTGATGTTTGGACTTTGCCAGAAAATGTGCAAAGCAGTGGCAGAGCATGAAGGATGCTGAGGAAGTAATTTCTTGAGAACTTGATTCTGGAGAAAGAGGAGACAGTTTGGAAGCAAACAGAAGGTTTGTACCTGTTTGGAGACCTCTGCGTTCCCTTTTGGCTCCTTTCCCCCTAAAAGTTACCTAGCACCTTAAAATGTTTTCACATGGGCAGAAGCTGTAAGTTGAGTACAATTCCATTGAAGTATGCTCGGTTATCAGATGAAAGGAAGGTCAAATGATAAGTTTTGGAGAGGAAAGTTTGGATCACAAGATGGGGAGATGGGGATATGAGAAGGCATGTGGCAGCTGGAGTTGGAAACATAACTTCTGTAAACTTTACTGGTTTGTGTATTGGTCCAGGATGGCTTATAAAAGGTTAACAAGAATCTGACCAAAAGGCAAACTTCGAAAAACAATTTAAGATGAACACTACCTTCAGATTGTAAAAAGTATCATAGAGATTTTCTTGGAACATTTTTTGGTTGTTGCAGTGTAAGCTAAAGTTAAACGTAGAGAGCGGGAGATTGCTTTCTAATTTATGATAAAATTCAATACAAGAATATGATAGTTATCCTTAAGTCAGCTATTTATAAATTTAGAAATCTTAAAGGTTAAGCTTTAGAGAAATATGTGCAAAGGTAAGAGGCAAGGGGAGGTGTCCAAAATAGTCTAATTCTGTAGCAGCATAACAAAGAAGTAATGAAGACCCATAAAACCCGTAGCTGATTTCAATATTTTTCTTCCTCTAATGTCTTAAGAGAGATGTGTGAGGAGATGTCTGCAGTAGACTGGGTCAGTCTACTGACTACTTATGGCAGAGGAGTGAGGAAAGACTGGGCAGAGTATGCAGTATCAAGACAGAGGAATAAATAAGATTCCTTGGAAATAATGCAATAGGTTTGTAGGAGGAGCAACTGAGGGAGAGTGTGGAGAAGACAAGATGCTGGAAAGTCTAGTCTGGGCAGTGAGAGCAGGCAGTGCTGGAATCCCACCTCTGCTGGGCCTGTGCCTCAGGGGCGTGCTGTGAGCTCTGCGAACTGAGAAATCATTACTCCACCGCTGAGCTGAGAGCACATCTGAGGCAGTCTCAGAGATGGTGGTTTGATGGTCTCCATCACATCACTCTGAAAGACACAAAATCCGTGTTCTCTTTTAGGCTGTTCAATTTTCATCATATTCAAAAACTTACAAGAGCATCTTGTGAAGCACAGGCTTAAAGAACTTTTCTATTGGTCAGAGATCATAGGGTTCATAGAATCTTGAAAGAGTGTGTATGTAAATATCCAAAGATTACATTCAAATATTCAAAATATTCAAAGTGAGTCCACATACTAACCTGAGAAACAGAGTACATCTTTAGGCTATGAACTATTATGTTTTAGCCTTGAAAAACTTCAGTTTTCTTGCTGATTAAAGCTGACTGTATCGCTGATCTGTCTTTTCCTTCCCTGATGGTGCTTCCAGACTAACTTGCAGTCAAGGTAGTGATCAAGAATTTTCTAAATATTAAAACCTTTTTTGCTGACGGCTTTTTTGTATTGCAACCCAGAGGATTTGTTCAAACCACGTAACTTTGGTGCCATTTGAATTAGCACTCAAGCTGCCACTGTGCTGACAGCAACTGAAACTTCATGCTCCAAAACACACGCTCAAGAAGTGTGTCTGTTCATCCTTAGCAGATGCCAGCTGCTTCCCTTCTTTGTGTGTTTTGGGGAACATACTGGGCATGAGGTGGGAGGTAAATATAATGAAATTATTTCTATCCTGCCATTACTTGATAATTCAACAACTGATTTTTTTTATGTTCTGTTGGCTAATTAAGTCACTTAATAGAGTCAGTCCTTTGTTATTTTCTTCTCTCAGGGAAGGATGACAGCTTTCTAAGAGTAGCTCCTAGCTTCTGAGAACTACAAAGTTAAAATTTTAATTTTTAATTATTTCTTAATTTTTACATTTTTTTTTCATAATAGAGCAATTTTGATTCCTCTTTGCATTCAGATTTTACTTAATCTGTTAGATTTCACTGCTTGCATTTGCAGCTGATTTTCCTGTATTTGAGGGCTAGGGACTTCATTTTTACATTTGGTCATCATGTGCATATTTAATAAAAATGCCTCAAAAAGTTATGAGAATTCTAAGAAGCAGAGTCTGGGATTGTTCTTGCGTTGACTTCTAATTTTTATGCAAATGTTGCAGGTAGCTAGGAGTTTGTTATTAATTGTTCCATAGTTTCTCCAAGAAAAATAACACATATTTTGTTGGGTAGTGTTTGCAGGCAGTGTTTATTGTGTGACTGTCTCCCAGGCTCCAGCTGTGAAGATGTATTTATGTTTTCTGTGAGAATGAAACTACAGCTGGCTGTGCATTATCTGCTGTACCTTTTCCATCCCTCTTCTAAGCATAGTCACTGAGACAAAATTTTAATTTTTAACTGAGCAGAAAGTTGATCCTTGCTGCTGCCTTCTGCCTACTGCAGCATATTCTACACGATGTATCTTGATGAGTTTAAACAGTAGTTCAAGTATCTCAAGTGCAAAAATAGGTGGAGAGAAGGATTAAAATATCCTAACCCTTCTCTTTTGTGCTTCCCCTGAAGCGAAGTGCAAAGCTGCCCACTTTATATTGCCAGCTCCAGCTTTATCCTCCATCTCTGAATTTCACTGCAGCCCCAGGGGAAGCTGCACCTCTGTGGCTCTCCCACAGCTGCTGGACTTTGATGAGGACATGCCTTCGCTCTTTCCACTGGCCTCCCTTGGCAACCAGCCCTTTGAAGATGACCTCTTGCTGTTTGCCTGTTGTCTCTCTTGTGTTGGATTATAGATGAGAGGTTGGCGTGAGGGGAAGGGGGATGGAATGGAGTGTTGTGCATTTTAAGCCTCATTTCTTTCTGCATTCTCACCTTTTTTTTTTTTCCTCTGTGGCTTTTACCTCTCTATATAGATAAAATGTTGTCATGCATATGGAAAATGGTTTCTGGCAGAAATACAGAGTTCCTGCTTGGCATGTGTATATAGGACAAAGGAAGTTTGATTAGTATTGCGGTAAGGACTTTGCATTCTTCTGTAACAATCTACTCACATTAGTTCCCTTCCCCCATCCCTCTTTTTAAGTACAATATTGTTCTTAGTTGTAGTGCAGCCTTTCTCTGTGTGCGTGTTCTCTGTTCCTCTTCCCTCCCTCTCGCCCCAGTGAATGCTTCCTCTTGGAGACAGGACAATATAATCACCTTGTTAAATGAAGGCTGTGGTGTGAAATGGAAAGGGATGCACTAGAGCTCTCTGCCTGGGTCACATTTTGCATGGACACTGACTACTTTTGGAAATCCAAACAATCGGACTTCGCTAAATACTGAGAATGTCCTTCATGAGAGTCTTAATAGGGACAGGAGCTGTAGGGTAAGAAGTACGGTATTATAGGGGATCAAGCAAAGCATAGGAATACACATCCAATTTTCATTACAGTGAGAGGTGAACAGGTGAGGTTATTTAGGACAGAGCATTGTAACTAACAGTGTTCATACACTTTTACAAATTTTACCATGTCCTTTCTCAAATTTTCTCAGTGATGAAATTGCTCTAATCTTCATCAAAGTGTGGCATGTAGAGCAAAATGGTAGTTGAAATTGCTGTTGAATATTGATGAATAAAGGCAGGAGTAATACATGTTTGAGGGTATTTAACAGCAAACATGAAGAAAATAATCTGGATATACCTGTGTATGCAGCTGGAATGTCTCAGTGCAGCATACCACCCAAAATTAGAAGAATAGGATGTGGGGGGTATCTGTGATCTCCAGATGTAACTAGTTTCTCCTTATCTGTAATACTGCTGTTTAATTGGATCTTCTAGTAATATCTTCTTTTCCAAACCCAAAGGATGCCTCAGAAATAATTTGTGGTATTTTTAACTCCTCTTTCTCTCCTTCCCTACCTCTGTTTGTGTAGCAAAGTTCCCCACAAATCTGAATGCAAGCAAACCAGCTCTGCTTGTTAGTAGCTTATTGCAAAATACACAAAATAATATCTTCTCTTGTCAGAGGTCCTAGAGGACTCTGCAGGAGCAAGTCAGCTCTTACTACATCAAGGACTGCCTGGAAAGCCAGGATCTAGACCAGTTCAGGTGTCAGAAAAATAAACTGTAGTGAGTTTGGACATCTCAAATCAGTGTACACGTACAAAGAACAGTCACTACTCATCTGGAGTCTTACTGTGAAATTTTGGGTCAGCATCAGATCTGTCAATCTGTTTGTTAAACTTCCTTGCTAAAATACAACCTGAAAATGAGTAGTTTCGAGACTTTTCAGAGCTGTGTGCTTTTGTAAAATAAAATGCTACCTTCTCTGGTACGTGCACATGTGTGTGTTGTCTTTTGATTCCCTCCTAACAGTCTTGGAATTTTCATCATAGCCAGATTTTCTAAGTGTGCATTGTGTGTACTTCTGGCAAGGGAATGCAAATGGAAATTTCTTTTAGGGTTCCTTATATGAACAGCATCAGTCAACTGGGTTTGGTAGTTTGTTTGGGGTTTCGTGTTGTTTTGTTTGGTTTTGTTGTTTTTGTTGTTGTTTGTTTGGGTTTTGTTGTTGTTGAATAGTTGAATTCATTCTTTCTGGGCCCCAAACACTCCCTAAGGTTGAACAAATAGATCCCACTATGTTGTACAGTGTTTTTCAGGGTGTCTTCATACTTCCTACTCCATTTTCTGCTAGACAACTTAGTTGCAAAGTATTGGTAACTCCATATCAGGCCTTTAACTTAAGCCAAGAAGATCATGTGGCAGTGACCTGATACATTCAGTTCTACGTCCCTGCTTGAGTGCTATGGGACAAATGCAGTTTTTCATGAGATGTAAGATAATCCTGCTTTTCTGAGTCAGTTATGATTATGTCTAAAGTTTTGGTGATTAGTGCGTTTTGGGGGTCCATCTTGTTCCTAGTAGAGCCAAAACTCTTTTGTTTTATCATGTAGCAACTGGCCGCCTTCTGCTAAAAGTACTTTATGAAGGTATCATGTTACTCCAGATTTTCTCTCTGGTTTCTCCCATTCTTAGTGACATTATGCCTGCATCTTTTGCCAGCATCTTTCCACCGATTTAAAGAGGGGGGGAAAAGCCCCACAATTGTAAACATGACTTTGTTCTCCTTTGCTCTGTCAATACTGTGGTAGGAGAACACAGTGTAATCAAAGCACTTAAATTCCTGAGAGAAGACATCTTCCTTCAAATTGTCTACAGTATGTACATCTTTTCCTGGGAGTTTTGCTTTCTGAGACGCTTTAAAGGAAGGAGACGCCAGTTTTCTGTTTGAATGGACCAGGAGCTTCCTTTGCAAAGTGTTTGGAATAATTAGTGTCCAGCTGCTTTGTTGCAATAGATTGCTCAGCTGCATAGCTTGGGCAGTACAATCACTGCTTGTGCAGCAAATCTGGTGCAAACATGCTGAGTTTAGATTTGTATATGTCTGTAACTGTGCACGTGCTGTGGTATCTGTAGTGTCCCTGAGCTGGGGCAGTCCTAGCAGGAGGATGCCTGGGAACACGCTGCTGCCGCCAGGTGTGTCTTTCAGCTGGCACCTCTCCTCCTCTGCTGAGGGATTGAAGCTGGACCGTGGCACAGGTGAATTGAGTTTGCTGATGAACTAGATCAGCGCTAAGATCTGGTTCCCTAGTTAACAAAACCTCCTCTGGCTGCTCTTCAAAACTTACTGCTCCTTTTCACAGGATCTGGTGGATCTTGTGTAGTACTGCCCAGTCTGCATTGTAGAATTTGCCTGGCCTCTTCTGCATGGTGGATGTGTTCAACTGAGTATCTCTGGTTTTACATTTAATTGCAGCATAGACTGGGTTTCTCATCATCCCTTCTGGCATGCTTCCTGGAGTAAGTGGACTGTGAGAGGATTTCAGGAATGCCTGATGCTCTTGCTGTAGAGAAAGTTTAGTGGAAGCCACTTGTGGGTTCAATGCTAACCGCTGGGTTGGACGGCATGGTCACATCTGATAGCCAAGAAAAGCTCACTGCTGAAATGCTCAGGTCCTATCACGTTACATTTTGTGGCAGTTTGGTTTTTTGCAGGATGTACTTCCTTAAAACGGAAAAAATATGCCTGAAAGGGAAAAGAAACCGTATTTTAATGGAGTTTCCTACGTATGCTGGGGAATAAATGTTATTCTCTGCATGGCAAAGCTTCAGAGTGATGGAGAAATGCTTCTGGCTTTCACCTTTTCTAAAAAGGCTGCTATGTTCCAGCTGCAGCCAGCATAAAAACTCCTCATGGTTTATCGTGAGGCTGCAGAAGCAATAGGAATGCCTAACTTTTTTTTAAAAAACCCTGCTCTTTAGTTCTTAAAAAATTCCTCCCCCTATTTGTACAGTTTTGGATTGTTCATCTGTAATGGCACATTCTACTGATGCCTTTTTCTAACAGCATGACACAGTGGAGTTAAGGCCTGAATCTTTTCTTTCTGGTGAGGTCTTAGTAATGCTGGGTTGAAATATTGCAGTCAAGAACCTTAAATCACTTTTTGGTAACAGGTTGCTGTGCCAATACAGAAGACTAAATGGAGATGGAAAAGTTAAGTTCTTCATTCTGCTGTATTTGTAGGTAGCAGGAACAAATAGTCTTGTGGTGATGCAATTGTATGAGTAGCTGCTTTATGTTGAAGATCAAAATTGCAGTGGTGGTGACAATTAGTGGTAAATCTCAATCAACTAAGCTGACTCGTCTGTCTTGGAGAATGAGTACAAAGTAATTTTTTTAATTCTTAAGAAGTAGTTTCTCTTTTCATAGGTAAGGACCTAAAATTTCAGAGGAAATGCAAAAAATTAGTGTTGTTAACGCTTAACTTGACTGGTTTTCAGCCTTCTTGGTCTCATATTGGGTATTTTAATAATCATTTAAACTTTTTGTGTACCTGCTCACTGGCAGAGCATGGGAAACTGAAAAGTCTTTGATATAGAGTAAGCACTTCTTAGCAACAACTAAAACGTCAGTGTGTTATCAACATTATTCTCACACTAAATAGGAAACACAGCATGGTACCAGCTACTGAGAAGAAAATGAAAACAGGACACTAATCCATATCTTGGCATTTTTTTAGGAAAGATGTTCAAGGAGGGCTCAAATGCTTCGCTGAAGTCAAGGTAGATGACATCCACAGCTCTCCTGTCATCCATGGAGCAAGTTGCTTCATCAGAAAAGATATTGAGATTGGTCAAGCATGATTTATACTCAGTAAATCCAAATTGGCATTTTCAGCTGCCATCTTGTTTTTTATGTACCTGGAAATAGCTGTCATAAGGATCTGTTCCACGATTTTCTCAGGTACTGAAGAGAGACTGACTGCACTGGGGTTTCCCAGATCTGTCTTCTTGGATTTTGCAGACAAGTGTGGCACTCTCTTCCTGGCACCAGGGGCCTTCCCCCAGTCTCCATGACCTGTGAAAAATAATAGAGCTTGACATTGCAATTACAGCAGCCAGCTCTAATAAAACACCTGGAGGCATCCTCTCAGATTCCTTGGACACCTCTATGTCTGGTTTGCATGGATGATTCCTTACTCGACCCTCCTTACAGGTGTTGGTTGCTTGCTTTGTTACTGCTCTGTGCCAACCCCATTCAATAGCAGACATTTATTGTTTGCAGTTCTTCTTGCTGTTAATATACTTATTAGTCTTGACATCTGTTGCCAGTTTGAGCTCCTAATGCTTTCCTAATTCTTTGCATCTCCAAGGAGTATTTCTATGTTTGTCTTTGTGAGTGTGCCCCTTTTTCCATGTCTCTATTCCATCCAACTTCTGGTGAGTCCAGCACCAAAACACTGGATTGTCTCTGAATCAGACACTCTGCATCCTCTAGTACTTTTTGATGAATGAAGTTGCTATTTGTTAAAAATCTGTTTGGTGACTTACTGCATTTTGAAAAAAGCATGTACACTCAGTCCACTTCTTGTGTTTAGTAAGGCTGGTTTGACAGGGGAGATACTACAGAAGTCCCAGCAGAAGTATACTAATGTTTTTTCTGCTCCCTGTAAAACACTTAGGTTGTTTGGTTGCCTTATTTCACTTGAGCCTTCATACACTTCAGACTTTGGATCCTTCCTTTAGAAGAAGCTTCCTTGGGAAATGGGATTGGAGGAAGGAAACAAGACCTAGAGCTTGGAAGTGGTGGGAGGACACCGAGAGGCTGGGTAACTAAAAGTGTCTGAAGTCTGAACTGAGTTATCAGGCTCTGCTTCTGTACACCTGGGGTAAGCCAGGAAAGGAACTCTCTTCCTTTCAGTTACCAGAGGCTACACCTGGTTTAGGAGAAAGCTTTCCCTGATGACAGAGTTCCCATTCAGGTTGACTCGTTTTTTATGTTTTCTTTTGAGCACTGCAAAACCTCATAAATTTTATTTCAAAAGCCTGTCTGGTGAAGGAATGTGCATTCATGTGGACAGAGATGAATCCATGCCAAGTGCATTCCAGGTGGGAAAGCTATATGGAGTGTCTGTTGTTTCAGGCTGTACAGCAATAAAGTGTTCAAGTCTTCACAAAAAGACTGAATAGTTCTGCTCCTTTTTAGAGGCTTGTGCACTGTAGTGTTTTGAATTTGCTTTTTACTGTCACTGTCTGAAACTACTGATAATTTTCCACCTCAGAGAAAATAATTAGTTTTATTGTTGCCATTGTAGTTTGTCCATCATCTCTTTTGTTCAGTGTGTTTAAAGCGAAACATGTCTGTGATCCAGAAACACCCTGGATCCTCCCTGGGCTTGATAGATATTTTCATTTAGGCTTACTTTTTGTGTCCTATGATTCTGTGATTAATTCACCTGTGACAAGAAACCATGAGAAGATGACAGACACTTGCACTGGATGAGTCCTGTCATAAGCACCATCAGCCCCAGTGGATGGTGTTTCACTGCATCTGGGCAGCTAATCAGTAGAAATAACACCAGTGCTTCAGGCTTGAATTCTTAAATTCACATGCTCGTGTTGCACTTTTAGTTGATATCCCTGGTTTGGAAAATTACAGTATATTTTATCTGTCATGATCTACAGAGATCACTACAATGTAAGCTTGTGGTATCCAAGCAGATTCTACCAGCTACTTGTGGCTTGGAGTGGTGGAGTGCTTTTCTAGACAGAAAGTTTTCTGTCAATGAAGCCCATGTCTTACTGGCCTTGGTGCTGATTCTGGTTTTTTTCTAGTGTCTTTAATAAATGTTTTTTAGAATTGTGTTACTGGGTTGACACTTCTGATCCACACCTTGAACATAACAGTTTTTTATTTGAGAACGCAGACAAAAACCTGCCATGCCTGCCTTCTTATCCTCTCTTTTGTGGTCTTTTATGGGACATGGGTAGGTCCCCAGAGCCCTTCTGTGTTACTTTGTGGTCTTAGGTGGTCTAGAATTTGTATTAACTTTCCCACTACAGAAGTATGTTTCACTCTTCTCTGCTCCTGTCATAGATCTCTGAGCCTTTTTTGAATCTCTTAGTGCTTGACACCTGCTGCTTGATGCATACACCTCAGATGATACTAGCCAGTATTGTCATCCGTATTTTGTCCAAGGCAGCTGTAGACACATGGCACTCTCTGAATCCTTCTTAATGCATGCAGTTTTTCAGTCTTACTTCTTGGCTGATTTGGCAAAGTGAGATGAGAGGATTTTCTTCCAAGATTTTCCTCTAGTTTTTGGACAACATACGTGTCTGCTGGGAGGGAGAATGTCCTGGATATGCTGTCTGTTCTTACCTTCTTTCTTCTGACTGAAAGGTAGACGCTCTGCAAAGCTGCACTACAGGAGTGACCATCCTTTATGATCTTGGAAGCTGCATATCAGTTTTTTCATACAGTAGGACACAAAGTCCTGCAGTTCTGTCCCATAGAGACAGGGAACGTGTGGTTAGTGGTTTGTCAGAAAGAGACGAGTGCCTGTTTAGGTGTCTCATTGTTCCACTGGGGTTTAAGATAGAGTCAAAATGATACGGTAATTTCAGCCTTGGCAGCTTCTGCTGGTTTATGGTCTGCTGAAGGCAGGAAACAAATGATGTGGAAGCTTCCATTGAAGCAAAACTCTGCTTCTGGTGTGTGATAGGAACCTGGAATGAGACTTACAGGACCCATAGTCTGGTTGGTACCTTATTGTGTCCCTGATTGCTCCATTCATAGAATCACATAATCATAGCATGGTTTGGGTTGGAAGAGACTTTAAAGATCATCCAGTTCCACCCCCTGCCATGGGCAGGGACACCTTCCACTATCCCAGGTTGCTCCAAGCCCTGTCCATCCTGGCCTTGGACACTGCCAGGGATGGGGCAGCTACAGCTTCTCTGGGCAACCTGTGCCAGGGCCTCACCACCCTCACAGGGAAGGATTCCTAATCTAATCCCCTCCCGCATCCTGCTGGTCACGCTTCTTTTGATGCAGCCCAGGATGTGACAGGCTTTCTGGGCTGGGAGCTCCTGTTGCTGGGTCATGTCCAGTTTTTAATCTGCCAGTACTCCCTAGTCCTCCTCCACAGAGCTGCTCTCAATCTGATCATCACTCAGGCTTTGTAAAAGGAAGAGAAGAAGCTCTTTCAGCTTTAGGTTTTTGCTGATTTCCAGGGACATAACTGCAGAATGTGCTTGGTGACTCTGATGTAGAGGGTCATTCACACTTGGAAGCTGTTACGGAATAACAGTATTCTGGAGGAAAGTGGCAGTGGAAAGAATTTTCTGTTCCTTTTGGCTTTCTTCCTTCTTTAGTCCTTTTTCTCTGGACTGAAATGGGTAGAGCTGTTATTTATTGTATGGTTGGGAAAAAAAGACCAAAGCTTTTCTATACACGAGACAATGTGTAGAAAGATCCTGAGCTGTTCATACAGCATTTTGTAAAACTATAATGCCTTATCCTGGCAGACACAAAAAAAAGGGCAAAAGGCTGAAAGTTTTCTTTTAATCATCAGGACTTTTTAGATTTTAGGAGTTACATAGCAAAGTATTCTTCATCTGTTGGTTTAATGTTTGTCTGTCCTGTAACACTAACCCACATAAAATTGGTGCAGCTCTTTATAAAGTTCTTTTAGACCCTCAGCAAGGTATACAGATTTTATAACCTTGGATAAAAGCACCCGAGTCGTGGTTTCAGTTTTACCCTTTTAGGCATGTGCAAAGTGCCCCAGTATATTTCAAGGATTTTGAACTAGAAACTTCTTCAATATGGGTTATGGTTTCAAAGCTCAATTGATACACTCTGTGTCAAGGGAATTACATCAAGGGAATGGTTCTCTGTTTCTTTAGCTACTTAATATCAATTAAAGCTTTGTGTTTGCTTAAAGGATCCCATGGACTCTTTGTGGGGTTAATTATGTTGGTATATATTCCCTGGCAGTTTTGGAGAGAGCACTCTGCCCGACGCCATCCTCTGTTTTTATGTCTGTGCTGAAGAGTTTATCCATCAGATACTGAGGTTACAGAGTGGTTCATCTTCCAGTGATAGTACCTGCCCCAAGCTTTTAGCACTAAGTTAAATTGCTCATCCATGTGAGACTGTAGACAGCTCAGCAGTGATAGTAACTCACTTAGGAAAAAAAAAAGGAGAAAGGCTGAATTAAGAGTTGGGCAGATGATTCTACTCTGTCTACCTAGTACAGTGTGGCTTTTTTTTTTTTCCTTAGAATGGATTGGTGATGAATCTTGAAAAACAACGAGTGGTAGGAAAATCCCTGTATTGTGTCAGTTCACCATCGTGTTTCCCATATTTTACAGTAATCGCTCAAGTTACTCGGAAAGTTAGGGCCCCACAAGATAATATAAATAGCACTTCATGTATTGTATCACTTGCAAAATGGAAGTCAGGGTACAAGACATGGGAGAAAAGGACAAAACGACAAGCTGGTGATGCAGAAGTGATGGTAGGATTAGGGGCCATTACATGGTGCTACTTTGCATGGATTAGTGAGGGGTATATAAATGTAAATTATTGAGCAGTATAATCTCCTCCTGTTATAATCAGCTACCAGAAAGCAAAGTTGTTAGAGTGTTGATATCAGTTTGTGGTTTTCTTCAGCTGGTTTGATAAAGTTGAGATTTAAGGAAAGGCACGAAACTGGGTGAAGTACAGACTTGTTTTTCAAAGATCTCTGCATATTATGTTAAAGCCTGGGAAACAGGCAAGAGTGTGAAAAATCTACGGGAAAAAGAGAACAAGGAGAAGACAGTATACAGTGTAAGAAATTAGATGTGTGACACTCTAGTTTATACACAAAGATATTATCCTAATGAAGGACAGCAAATTTGGAAAAGACAAGGTTAAAAAAATCAATCTGTAGGAAGCTCCTTGTCATAATAGAATTAGGGTAACTACTCTAATTAGAGTAACTACACTAATTGTTGGAAGGAGGAGGAACTGATTAAATACCTGAAATTAAAGACGTATTGTTGTCTCGTGTAAGAAACACAAATGTCTGAAAGGAGACTGAAGTTTCTCACTTCGTGGTAGCCTTGCCCCCTGCATCATTTGGGTTCAGAAAACAATAGAGAATGCTTCACAATGGTTAGGAGGTTTCTTGTACCTTACTTTGGCTTACATGATAGGCTTGTTTCAAAGGATTACAGCCTGTTAATACTGTGCAATTATTAAAAAAAAGGGTGATAATGGCTCTGAAACATGGGGTCTGGATCTTAATGATGTGTAAAGCTTTTATGAGTGACTCTGCCAAACAGTTTGTATTATTTCTGTCATTTGCAAGGAAAGGTGGTTTGCAGTACCTGGGGGGGGCTTTGTAGTTAAATATTTTATATCTGAGCAAAGGACTTAAAATCACATTTAATTGTTAGCCTTAAATGATTTTTCATAAACAAGATGACAGCTTACATAAAATTGCAAAGATTTTGTACTCATAGCCTGCTTCAGAAACATACTGAATTCTTCATATATGCAGCCTTACATTTCAGTTTTTCTGGTGTACCTTAATAAATAAAAGTGTATTTGTTTTAAGTTAAGGTATTCAAAAGCAGTATGTATGTATGGTTTTGAATTCTAATGATTGGCTAAAGGTTTCTTTCTGATTCTGTTTCAGATGCATCCACTTGGACTGTGTAATAGCAATGATGAGGAAGACCTGTATGAATATGGCTGGGTAGGAGTGGTGAAATTGGAACAGCCAGAGTTGGAGCCTAAGCCATGCCTCACTGTCTTAGGAAAGGTAAGGGGATAGTTCGGGGCTGCATGTAACTGTTTCTTGGAAGGATTAGTTCCTTTCTGAGAAAAATGAGCAAGAAATAAACCAAGGGAAAACTCCCTTCACTCCACAAAATATTCCTGTTTTGCCTGTTTTCACACTAGATACTTCAGGGAAAGGTGCTGTCATGACTCAGTAGATAGAGATGGTGATGGGGAGCTGAGTATTCCCTTTTTTGAGCTCTGTAGGAACCTAACAAAGAGGAAGGCAAAAATGGCTGTTTAGCAGAAGCAGTATTGGAGCAGAAAGAAATCACAGAAACTGTGATTCTTACTTGGTCAAAGCAGTCAAAACAAAAGCATCTTATGGGTTTTCCTTAGGTACAGTTTTCTCAGAAGACATACATTAATTTCCTCTTTTTGGGGAAAGAGAAGCTTTCAAACCTAGAAAGGTTTCTTCGCTTTCATCGCAGGATAGATACCTCTAATAACAAGTGAATCTTACTGTACTGATCAAAGAAATAAAAATTTTCATCGTCCTGGACTCTCACCATGGATTTCGGCCTCTGGAATGTAAATTAATTGCAAAACTTTTCCCTTTGTTTTATGGGGTGAAGTCACTAAGATGCCATTACTGCTCCCAGGTATGTTAAAAAAGAAAGCAGAAAGCAGACCTTTTTTGTTCACACCTTAGAATTTTTGAGTATTGAGGTTATTATATGTTGACATTTGAAGTCTAGAGGAGTTGAAGGTATGTGAAAGAGCATAAGCCACAAGTTCTACCGGTAACTGAGTAGTTGAAAACCACTACATAACAGGGGTTCATCCTAAAATCCAGCTGCCTGAATTTGGTAGCATTGTGTTGGTGACTTCAGGTTAGCAGTGTATCAGGCAGAAAATAAAATTGGAGGTTGACATTTTTCAGGTGAAACTTGTCTGTAAATTTATAAACAAAACTTCTAAAAACTTCACCTTTCCAAGGAAATGGGAGACCATCTGCTTGTCTAAAAGTTTGCTGTAGGTTTAACTTGTGGTACATGGTGAAAAACATCTCTTTAAGAAATGACTTCCCCTTCTATTGAATTTCAGCATAGTACAACTTTTTTTTTTTTTCCAGCTGGGAATACTGTTTGTGTTGTACAGAAATTCTAGCTGTTTCTTCTTTGTTCTTAGAAAGATAAAATCTGAGGATGAGGTCTTGTAAGGATGGCAATTAGAGAAGATTCAGTCCTGAAAGATGCATTCTAATCCATAAATAAACTCCAGGAGTAAGTTTAGCCTTGAGGCAAGCCATTTCAGGAAGGAGTCTGTTCAGTGCCATCTGAACAGTCAGGCTCTTAAAAATTGTGTGAGGGAATCAATGTGCAAAATGCATAAAGAAAGTTGAACCATAGGTACACTGCACAAAAAAAATGTTAATAATATATACCTGACCCACTGCTATGTGCCCAAATCCCACCATGTCCTCTACTTTCCCAATGTCCCCAAAGCCACACCAATCTCCAGAATAAGTTCAGCTCAATATCTGCTGAAGTTAGCTTCCTAAAGCTTGGCCTGCTGAACAGCAGACTCTGGCTTTGCTTCAGGAGCTCTGTAGCATCTACTTTTGATGCATAATGATGGTGATGTGACATAGGGTCTGTCCAGAGAGTTTGGGCACAGAGTTCCATATGTGTCAGTTTATATGTAACAATTTCAACAGGTGGAAAAAAGACTGGCCAGGGTTCTAGTCAATACTGCACTGCCTTTCATTGTTCTGTATTTTCTCTATTTATTCTTCCTGAAGTATTTCTTCCCTATTTCATGCTCTCTGCTGTAGTTTCTCCTCTCCATTTTTTGTTTGCAACCTTTCAGCTCAGTTCTCACTATGCTCACGTTATGTCCTGATTTAGAAGGACTTCTCAGAATTCTTGAAATACTGTTGAGTGCCAGATAGCAGCAGGAGCATCAGCCCTGAGATTCTTTCAGGTCTGTCAATTAAGTCAGCCTGGTTATCTTACCAGTGAGAACAAGTTGTATTGCGGTTGTCTGGGTCTCTGAAAAGTTCAGTTTCCATGCAATTTGGTACAAATTGCTATGTGAGGATTCAGTGTGGCCTCTAAACTATTTTGTCTGGGTAAATATCAAACCTGCTGCATGTGTATATGTGTCTTCTTCTGGTTATTTTTAGGATTTGGCAGCTGACGTAAACGAAAATGTAAAAGGGAAATGAATGGAAAAAGGAGAGGGAGAGGAGAGGAAAGGAGGGAGGGAGAGAGAGAGGAAAAATAGAAGGAAAAGGAACAAAAAAAGGAAAGGAGTAGGGAAAGGAAAAGAAAGGAAAGGAAAATGGGGGAGGGCTGGTCTTGAACAGGGAAATGAAATGGAACCTTTTCCATTTAGAAAAGGAGGAAGAAATCAAAGAACGCAAATCTGCTGTTTGTTCCTCATTAAGTTTGATTTAACCTGCCCCCAAGGTGGGGCATCATGGAGGTGATATTGTTGAAAGTTTGGAGTATGGTGAAGCAGAATGTAGACTAGTTAAAAGCTGTTTGTAGAGGTGAATTGCATGACATGTGAATCTAGTAAAAAGTTGTATGGTTTTATTCTTATTGTTGGTTTTGGTTGTTGAGGTCTTTTTTGATTTAGGAGTGGTATATTTGTTTGTTTGGATTTTTTGGGGTTTTGTTTTTAGTAAAACTCTGGTCTGTATTTTTAGAAATTCCACTCTACTTGTTTATCCATGGGTAGCTATACAGAATTTAATGTGTCCATTTTCGTATTGGTTTTGCAATTTTCATATTGATCTGTAATTCATATTGATTTTGTTACTGCTCATCCTTCTTAGTCATTGCTCGTCCTTCTTTATGTGACGTAATGGAAATGAAAGTGTTTAAAAAAATGTCTGCTGTTAAGAGTGCCCGTGAAAGCTGGGCCTTGGTTGAGGCAAGGAGTGTGTGTGGCAGCTGTGTTTTACCATTACCTTTGATCACAGTGCAGCCCTGTTTGAGGCCATGCTGCATGCAGGCAAAGCAAAGGCCTGGGTTTTACTGATCTTATGAGCTCCTGAATAGGGCTAGAAGGGGAATGACAGAGGAAGAAGAAAGCTTTTGGAAATGAAAAGGAAACCCCGTGAACCCGACCAGCATTATTGGCTGGATTTGCCTACCAGGGAGCCGCTCAGTTTCTGCCAGGCTAATTTTGCTTCAGCTTCTCTCCCCCACACCCCCCGACCCCACCTCCCCCTCTCTCCTTCTTTCAGACTTTTTTTGTTTTTGAGGCATGGCTGTAGTAACTTGGTTCTCAGGCTGGGAACCCACTGAGCTGTTGCCATGGTCACTGGGAAGCTCTTGGTGCCATGTGCTTCAAAGGGAACCTTTCCCCTCCTGGAATTCCTGCCTCCTCTCTGCATACAGCACAATGAGACTCCTTCACTGCTCCAGCAGTGTGAGTGTGCTGGAGGAAGGGAAAAGCAGGGTTGCCTACAGTACTGATTGCCTGCCTGCGTCCTGGCAGGGCTGGGGAGTGGAAACTAGGTGTTCTTTAAGGTCCCTTCCAACCCAGACTACTCTGGCATGCTGTGATCCACTGTACTGTGATGGGAGTATACCTGCATGGGTCCTGTACATTCCAATATGCAGAACCCTGTTCTTCCCCCACCCCAGTAATTTTTAAAGCAAATTGCATCTGTCAAGACTCTGAAGTACAATTCAGCAATACCATTGATTTTTATTTCAGTACAGGATAGTGAGAAAATGCTGAAGATTTGTTTAAAAGTAGCACTTCTTCCCTTTCGGCAGGATTGAAAGTCCACAAGAAAGGATTTTGTTCTTCTTTCTCTTCCAGGGACTGCTCTTTTTCTATATTAATATGTATTTGAGGATGTGCATCTGAGTATAACCTAACAAAGAGAGGATGTCCCTGCTACTACAGCTTCCTGTTTTGTTAAGATGAAAGAAATCTGTAATATGAGGAAATTCTTAGCAGTTCTTCCAATATCCATTCACTTCTTTTCTGTCTGTTAAGAGCTTATTTTAAAAAATTTACACAAATACTAGCTAGAAGAATCTCTTGTTTTGCCATGTCATCATTGTTATGGTACTAGTTAGGCTGGGGCCAAAATCATCATGACTTGACAGTGCACTAAACAGTTGAACTGTGATTCCTAACCTTTTGTCTCACAATTTAGTTTAAAAATTCTTACAAGGTAGTCACATGAGAATTTATGGGGCTATGTTGGTAGTTTAGTTCCTGAATAAAGAGAGATCTGTTCTAAGACTTGAGGAACAAGAAAGCCTGTGAGGAGTCCATTTTAATCTTTTTCTTTCAGAGTTACTAAAACTAATAAAAAAGGCAAATTAAACAAAATCAACTTGCACCTTTATATTAATAGCCTAAATTAAGCAATCAGTTATATGTTCAAATTGGAATTGCTGACTATAAGGATACCTTTTGTTTCTTTATAACATTAATAGTTTTATATACAGTTTGGATAATTTCCTGTAGAAATGGATTCAGTTCAGTTGTAGAAATGCATACTGAATTTAGGCAAACGCTCTTTCATGCTAAACTTGTTCAGAAATTAGGACTGAACCATGCCATAGATTAAGATGTAAAATTAATGAGAGACGTGTCTAAAACCATTGGTCAATGTTTGCAAAACTTTGCTTGTTCAGATACTTTCAACTGGTAGTGACAGCTGCAGTAAGGCACCCTGTCATGAGTCTTGTGCTGCATGCAGAAGGAAATATTGTCACTTCAGGAAAACTTCTTGTATCCATTGGAGTAGTTGACATTCCACTTAGGTATCTATTCCACAATTTGGGGACCTCTTCTACCTTCTGTTTGTTAGCCTATGTTTCCTCTTTGCAAACAGCATCCAAAAAACATTTGTAATCCTTTTTGAGGCAGTAGTCTTGAAAATTAATGGCAAAATTTCGTCAGTCTGGATGAGAAGTAATAGTATGAGTGATTTTTAAGCTGGTTGGTTTGTTTGTTTCACTGTGTGGCTACCTGAAGTTTTGTGTTGACAGTGCAGTGTCCAGTGGAAGTACAAACAAGTAAGAGGAGGTAGGGTCTACTTTTTGTGATGGCAGTGCTGGCATAAATGTATGTCAGGCTACGGACTGAGAAAGGTTTTTCAGCAGTATAAACTTAATATCGGTTGTTTTAAACTCCCAGACATTCTGTGTTAAGAAGGAAGTTGTTACGAAGTAGAAGAAAGCTTCTTGAATGAGACTAGACTTCTTTGGCTGTGGACCAGGTCATAGATCTACATTGCAATGTCAAACATGCCAGAACTCTGATAAAAACAAAAACTATGCTTTTTATCAACCCCACTGTTTTGTAATGAAAAATGAATATGAGTTTTAATGGGGAAAAATAGCATCCTGGCTAGTGTTAAAGATTCAGACCTTCTGAATCAGTTATGTTCTATAAGAGTCTTCATTAACTTTGCATTAAAATTTTTTATTTCCAAGGTTTGTTGTCTTAGCACTATGTAAAATTAGGGTTTACTCTGAAAAAAATGTAGTATATATAATTGTAATCCCTGCCATGTTTGTGTTTGTCTTTACTGTATTTGTTCTAAAGAATATATTGAGAAAGAGAAAACGATAATTTTCCCAAAGCACCAAAGAACATCTTAAGTGTTGTTAATATCATAATGATTGTTTCTTGTTATTCCCCCCTTCGTCATCATTTATAATATCCAGGACACGTAAAATGTTAACATCCATTTTAAACAACCATAAAACATCTTTCAAAATTATATCTGAAGTGATACCATTACTTGTGCAAATACTTTTGATGTCATTTATGTTTTGACATTAATTTTTCTTACTTCCCCAGTGCTAGCACTGTGATCAGACCTCAGACACAATTATTTCTACAGTTCTAACAAAATTGCATAGATGAGATCAGAAAGGGGGATAATACATGTTTTTTCAGGAAGAAGACAGCTTTTCGTAATGGCAGACAGAAAAAGACAAGGAACAAGTGTGTATTTTTGAAGAAAAAAAAACAAAACACATAGAACAAAATGCATTTTCCAAAAGCTCAGTGTATTTCTGCTTCCCATCTCCTTGCCTCTTCACCCCCCACAGACCATACTCTAACAAGCCTATTTTAACAGATGAAGAAGGGGATTTGAATGGGAAAGAAAAAAGGAAGAAGGGCTGCATCCAAGAGTGTTAGAACTTGTGGCCACTGCATGAAACAGCAGTGTCATCGTTATAACTAAAGTCTTGAGTTTATAAGTCCCTTTCTCATGTATTCCCTCTTTAAATCCTCTCATTCCGTCACTACTTTCCACTGTAAATTCTGCAGTCCCTTTGAGGAGAGAAGGGAGAGGGAAGAGAACTGACAAGCAAGCCAGTTGAAATGTGGAGGGAGGAGAGGTTTGTGTGTGGATCATATGGTGAAAGATGCAGAAGGAAAGAAAAGAGCTGGATCAAAGCCAAAGACGGGAGAGCTCAAAGGAATGGACAAACAAGGGCTGAATCAGGTTATGTGGTTCAGAAGTAGTAGCTCTCTCAGGTTTTCATTCATGGGTAGTGGTGAGCTCTTTCCATTGGTAACTAGTGCCAGCAATCTGCTTCTGCATTATTTTACTAACTTTCCTTCCATGATCCCTGCACAGTTACAGAAAGTATCAGCTATTCATGAACAAAGGCTCTCTCTTAGGTTTCTCCCTCTGGGCACTCCTTAGATTTGCCTTTGTTGGATTAATTACTTTAAATAAATGTCCACTTTTAGAGTTGAGTCCTTAGCAGTCCCCACCACCATCTTCACTCCTTTCTAACCAACTGTGGAACACAGCTGCTTCTCCCTTAAGCTAAAGAAGCAGCTGTTGTTGCACTACATGTGTTACTGGAGTTAACTCAGTCAGATCTCCCAGTGAAATTAATGGAAGTCAAGGCTGAGTGAAGACTAAGGAACAATTATTTAAGGCATGCCCCACATACAAATATTAATAATAATATGTAAATGCTTCATGTCTCTTAAGTTTTTGGGCCCTCGTTATTTTATGTGCCTTGTAGGGCCTTTTGAACATTGAGAGTTGTTTTTGTTTTACATGCAGAATCTACCTATTTCTCTAACAGGAGAAATGCATAGTGGCAAACATGTTGGAAAAACTGTAGAAATGGAGCTTGAAACAGAAAAGTGAGAGAGCAAGTAAGTGCTGCTGTGTTGGAGTACAGAAATGAGCACAAAAGAAGGCTGGCAAGCAGAATCAGATAAATGGACCAGAAAGTGAAGAAAATAAGGAGCAGATATGGAGGCAGGGAATGGAATTATTTAGGACTTCACAGATGAGTGACATGCCTAATTTTGGTGCACTAGGAGACAGAAGGCTTTGAAAGAAATTGGAGAACTTCGGAATGTAACCAGAGCTGCATCAGAGGGACTCCAATACTCAGAAAAGGGCAGATACAATTGACAGTGGTAAAAAACTGGATCCTAAGAAATTGCAGACATAAAGTGGGAATGTTTTGCAATGATTTTCACAGGACTGAAAGGAAGGAAAGAAAAAAATATTACACAAATTGTGCTTCATATCCTACTGCTTTGAGATAATTTGCCAGAACATGTTTTTCTGCTCTAAACATTTTATCTTTTTGATGACCAGGTGATATCCAGAGGTGTGGTTTTGGATAACATGATGATTTAACATTTATTCTGAGTTCAAGGAAATGACTCCAAATGAATCAAGTGATCATACTGTGAACTCAAAATGAGTAGGAAGTGCTTTTTACTCAATGTAGGGAGTACTGACCGAGCTATTGGCAATTCTAGCAGGTTAGTTTTTAAACATTAGAGCTGGACATATTTGTGACGTGAATTAGGTAATACAGATTAATTATGCATTACTACTATTTGCATTGCTGTGGCCTTAGAATTGTTCAGTAGGGATATGAAACTCTGACAGAAACTATTAAAAATATCAAAAGAACGTATGTATTCTAGTGCATTAATGTCTGTTCTTGGCCCATTGGTGTTTTGTTCCCTTGGTAAGCCAAGAGAATATATCACAGACATGAAATTTTTCAAAATGCTCAAATAACTTGGTCCCTTTGGGGTAGGAAGAAAGATGGGCCTTAGCCCTGAGGATCCAAAGTGAGGTCTTAAGTGGGTGTGGGGGGGAGGAGGCATTTGTAAAGGGCACGGAATCCATAGACTTCAGGTCCATGAACAGTGTTGAAACTCCCAGAGGGTCGCTTCAGCCGAGTGTAAGGGACTAATGAGCCAGTCTGACTGTTTATGGGCTGTGGTTAACCTCTTGCAAGTTAGGATTTCCTGTCGCCAGCAATGAGCTGTGACCGCCAGCACCACAGTGTTAATGATGAGGTAGGGGCTGATGAATGGCTGGACTCCAGACAGCAGCCTTCACTGGCAAAGAATCAAGTGGCTAGAGGGAGAAAAACATTGAAGTCTACAAGGGAAATAATGCAATCTCCAGAACCTATAATTCCCATGTTTAAAAAAAGAAAGGGATAAAGAAACTGGCGACAAATTCAAAACAAGTGAAGCTTTTATCTCTGCATTTTGAATAGAAGATTGTTCTTCAGCAAAACTGGCTGTAAAAGCCAGGCCAGTTAAAACAATATGCAGGCTGCTTGCCTCCAAGTAACCAGAAATTGTTGGCTCGGAGTAGCCTGTTCTGAGGAGCCAACCTGCTGGGAGACGTTATCCAAGCAACGGCTTGAATGTAATTCCTCCCGCTGTGGAATGGCTCTTTGGCAAATGAAGACCCTAATTAGAGATGGAAGGGTTTCTATTTTGTTTTTCTTTAATCCTTGCCCCGAGGCCTCTGCAATACAGCCATGTCTCTGCTTGCGTGGAGAGAAGTTTCCAGTTTCCCTTTGTAACAAAAATCCTCCACCTTTTTCATTTTTGTTTTCCCCTTCTTTTTTATCTTTTTCCTTTTTTAATTTTTTTTTTTTTTTTACCAGAGTCAACAAACTAACAACAAGGGCCCACCACAGTTTGGGACCTTGAAACTAAACTACTCCAAAACCAAGGATAACTGTTTGGAAGAAGGGCTATATCATCCTGTGTAAGCCAGCCATGAACATGGAAAGTTGCTAGCTGAACTGGAATACTGGCCCACCATGCAGATTTTTACTGTTGAACTTAATACCCAAGCTGATTCTAGTAGTAGAGAGGGAGGATCTCACAGAATCAGCAGTATCCTACTGGATTCCAAGGGAATCTTAACATGCTTCATTCAGAAAGACTGACGTCCCTTGTTAAGGTTTACATGCATTTCTGTAGTCTTGTATGCAGATGCTCATCCCTGACAAAGAGGACAGAACCTCCAGGGCAAGGTACTACAGCACTTTGATATGTGTGGATGGTTTTTTATAGTGGTCTGCATTGATAGTTTCTTTAATTTACAACTCCCCCAATGTTTTCTTATCTCTCTGTTTTTTATTCTCTCAGCACCACAACATGCTTGCATGTATGTTTACACAATTGTCTTAGGTCTAGTTAGTTGTTTCTATTCATCTACTTTCAGTACATCCTCAGTGCAAAGGTTAAGAATTATCTGGGTGGGCTGTAGTGGTATTTTATAGCATATGATACACTACATGTTTAGTACATAATTTCTAAAATATACTTGTCTCGTGACCATTAAGTTTCAAAGGTAACTGCATATAGAAGTTCTGGGGAAAGCTGGAAGGGTTATAAGATGTAGCTGCATTTCTGCTTAACCATCAATTGTTGTGAATGCAGCCACCCAGTTCTTGCTGAGTGTGCTAGGTTCTCTGTGAATATGTAATCTAGTTCAAGACTCCATCCCCTCCTTTGATCTCTTCCAGTGCTCCCCCTTCTCTCTGGGACTGTGCCTTGTCATAGCAACAAGACTGCTGGCCTGCAAAATGGTCTGTGATAGCAGAGGTCAGGGGTTTGGGAGTGGAGTCCCATGACTCTGAAGTGTATCTTAAGAGATGTGCAACCGGCAGGCTTTGCTGTGTTCAGGATTTAAAAAGTGTCTTTTTCGTGCTTTTTTTACTTGATCTAGGCTCAGAACTGGTAACAGTGTTTCTCCCTAACCCCAAAAAAGAGAGACTTCAGTTTTCTTGTTCTTAATTTTAACCATCTGAGAGCCTCTCAGTACTGAGTGGTATGAGTCACATTGGTGTGTATATGTTGTTGATGTGATTATGTATTGCATGAGGCGATAGTTTTCTTAAAACTACAAGTACACAGCTTTTTAAGGTTTGGGTTTGTTTAGTTTTTTTTTACAGAGAGGTACGTTGTTTTTAAATTGTGATTATGCTTTTAAATTTAAAAATGCTGTTTCACACTTTCTATACTTCTTAATTGGTAAGCAGCTATTGTAATGCTATGTAATGCAGAATCTGTAGGGCATGTGTATAAAACATACCCCAAAGGGCCAGAGAGGTTGAGTATTCCAGTCAGGAACGGGTTTTATGCTGATGTGATACATGAGGATTTGACTGTCTTCTTTTGATATTCTGCCTTTGTTTTCAGACAGAAATCTGAAAGTTCCTTTTTCGTTATCTCAGAAAAGGTTTGAAATGGCATCCTGTTTATGCTTGGCTTAATTGAGTTTCTGGAATTACCAGGGAATTGTACATTAACAGGTCTGAAGCATCAGTCGGTTAATTTGTAACTTCTGCTGTTTGCAAAGTAGATGGCTGTCCTTTTCTCCTCCCTCCTCTGCCCTGCAGAATTGGCCTGTGGCCTGGTTTCCTCTAGCCGGTGTTGGTTCAAGGGACAAGGTATATTTTGTGATTGATTGAGCCTGATAGTGATGATGCCTTTTCTGCCATACTGAAAATCTAATGCTGCCATCCATAGAATGGGGGTGCAGTTCGTACCCACTGCTTGTTTTAATAGGGTTGTTTAAGGTATTCCTCTCTCCTGAAGAAGTTTAGGGCTTTGAGAGCATCAGGGTCAGAATACCATTCAGCTGATTGGAATTGCAAACTGGCAGTGGCAACATCTCCTTGTCCCAACCTGCAGATTCATCATGCATTTATGTAAGAATCAGTGGTCTCTTTCTCATCATTAGAACTTCCTGGGTTTGTCCATACTTAACTGAGGATTTCTCAAAACTGCAGAAAGTTTAACCCTGATAAGGTAGGCTCCTAATGCTTATTTCAGCATCAAAGTTGTCCTCTGCTAATATAAAAAAAATCAAATGAAGACAAGTCTGCAGAAGTGTCATACTTTAAGAACAGAACTACAGCAAACCTGTACTAGAAAAACCAATATTCTAGAACCTAGTACTGCATATTCTATATCATACCTCAGCAATATTGTCTAAATCTTTGTGGTCTCACTTGATCTTGATATGGAGAAAACAGGTGCAAATCAATTGATTTGTGACCACTAAAAAATACTGGAACAGACTTCATTACTTTTTAGTCTGCTCAAGAGAAGACCAAGACCACTGAATTGCTATATTCATCATTTATTTTGGTGAAATATTGCAGATGGAAATTCCTTCAGCCGTATTCCCTAGCAGTCAAGATTGTTGAAATCCTTGAACTGCTTTTCCAGAGCGATAAGGCAAGATACTGCACCTTTTCATTGAAAATCTTGTTCCTTGGAGTCTCAGAGTTTGCAAGTTGCATGTCACTGAGTGTTGCTTATATGTTACCAGATCGCTGTGTGGGGGGCTGACTTCTCTTATTTCAAAGAACCAGAAGACAGCTGATGATAGAATCAACTATGAAAAACGTTCCACTTAACACCGCTTGCATAATCCCACTCTTTTGTCAGATTAATGACCACTGACTCCACAATGTAGAGATATCTGACATAGACTGTTGGATCTGATGGGCTGGGAATATCCAGAAAATATGCCTCAAGTTCAATAATTATTAGTTCATAGGAAAACGGAGGGGGAAGAAAACCCTCAAAAACTGTCAGAGGAAATTCAGGTTGGCTCAGTTCTCAGCTAAATAAGGACGTACAAACCAATTTTACTGACTACTCTGTTCAACAATCTCTGCACTGATTTAGACTAATACTATATTTCTGCCCCAAAAACCAAGATGTACTGAAAAAAGGAATGGCAAGAGGAGAAGGCCATTGTTACACCTTCTGGAGCTGTGCTGTTTCCCTTAGTTCTGACTGAAGGTGTTTTGCTTTTAGGATCCATAGGACTGCCTTCTGTGTACTGTATCCTTACTCTTGTGCTTCCCGTTGTGATCATTTTGGAGGACCAGCTAATAATGCTGACACCTGATGGAATAGTTTGCTAAAAGGAGTTTACTGGCATTTGTACTGGTTATTCCTTAAACCGTTGCCCAACCTCCTTTTCCCCATCTTTATGATTTTCATAACCCAGGGAATAAATCACCTCGCTCATGTCGCACGTACCATAATTTTAATTAATATTTATTAACTAGAGTGTACTAAGTTCCAAGCAGATGATACCTAGAGTTGGGTGAACAATTCAACAAATCCAGGAAGACAGATAAGTAGTTTTTAACGTAAATACATTTGTGAGAACATAATTTTGGAACAGCAGGATATATCTTACACAGTACTTTTAAAGCATCTTTTTCTGCCTTTAGTCCGAGAGTATTATCTAGGATGTTAACTTAAAAAAAGTTTATTTGTAAGTAGTAATCTGGCTCTACCAATAGCCATTTTCAACAAAAAGTACTCTCTTAATAGATGTGTAATGCATTACTATGTTGATGTAAACGGCAGAGCTTACAGTGCTTAATGAACTTTGATCTCCCCACTTATGGTTCAAGCCTCGGTCTTTCTCTCATCTGTAATTTATTCACTTTCTGCAGTCCATTAGATTAAAGTGTCATGTCCTCAGGTGCAAATACTACGGAATATTATCAGGAAATTCTAACTCTGGCCAAGAAGTAAATGTAATGAATAAAGGCTAATGTTGTTGGTATGGTTTTTCTCTTAAAGGGGAACCTTGTTAAGCAGCTTTTCTTAGGATGGTTTCTCCACTGTTTCCTACTAACTGAAATATTGGAATGAGATCCTACTAGGCAGCAGAGGAGGAGATGGCTTGCCATGTTCATATGTGCAAGCATGCAAGGTCCTTCAAGATGTCAGGAAGTAATTGAACTTCTTACTGTTTTGATTGTTGCTGTCCTACCTTGAATGAACGAGAGGAACAGTGCACCTGTTTAATAATTATCTGGTCCCTTGGGATGAAAGTTTGCCTCATCAAGGAAGTTGTTACTTCCTTACTGTATTTGCCTGGCCCACAGGAAGGGTGTGCAGAGCTCTTAAAATCTTTCTGGTGTTCTTCAAGGTAGTAACTTGAAATTCCTCAGGCCGGGAGATGTGGAGAGAGATTTTCCTTGGATTTCCTCTTATCTTACCTAGATTAAAAGGCCTAGTAAATTCTGACAGATCTTAATCTGAGACAGTATTTAATGTGCATTTTATTGGTAATGTCCATTGCTCTGTAGTAGCATAAAGTGTAGACTTGGAACGCAGAGATGGACTGGGAGGTTGTTTTCACTATGAACAAAGTGATCACTTGAACTATGAGAAGTGAAATTACCATTTTTTGTTTGTTTTCTGTTACTCTTTACAAAAGAGGAAGAATACTGATACATAGTGCTAGTCATTTGTTTTAAGCTACAGAAGACAATCACATAAAAAAAATAGGCCTGGCAAATGCATGGGAATTGAATTGTGGAAATTGTCTGTTTGTTTGCCACAAGTATTGTAAATGTAAAGGTAAAGCATGTACTGTATTAGCTTCTTTTCCCCCTCATCCAGCTTGTGTTTATTTTTGATGTAGGTTTGGTTACTTTGCTTAGAAAAATGATTTGAGGGAGTCTTTAAAAGCTGGCTAGCCCAGAAAGAAAAAAATCACGTGCCTATTACAGACTGGCATTATTTTAAGTGGGACTTAACATTGCTGTGTTATTTTGAGCTGTCCTGATTACTGAGTAGTGGACAGGGTATTTTCAAAGACGTTTTGACTTTAATTATCCTGCGGTATTTCTGGGGGTGCGGAAGGAGGGCGGCAGTGGCCAGCAGGTGTTGCAAGTTGCCCCGGAGCCCCGGTCGCAGGTGCGCTCCGGCCCCGCCGGCTCCCACCTCGCACTGAGGGGAAGGAGGGGAATGCCCAGAGAACGAAAGCGTTCGTGCTCAGCCTCCCGCCTGCTCGCACTGACAGTGCTCGCCGCACAGCGCCCGGTTTTAAGGCCGAGCTGGAGGCGGGGGAAGGCGGAGGCGGGGGGCGGCTGCGCTGGGGTCTCTGGCCAGCGGAACGTGGCCGGTCGGACGGGCCGCAGCGGAGCCTGGAGCCCGCGGGAGAGCACTGGCGCCCACCTCCCCGTGCGGGCCGCGGCTCCCGGGGCTGTGCCTGGAGTGCTCGGGGCCTCGGGAGCGCTTCGGCACCCGGGTACCGACATGGCTGTTTAGGACCCGGTGCCTTGCGCAGGGAGGGCCGGGCTCTCCAGTGCCTCCGGCAGCGCCCAGGAAGTTTCGCGGGAACGAATGCGCCGCCCTTTCCCGGGGATCGGGATTTAAACCCCTGCAAGGAATAAAACCTCCGCCGTTCTCCCCGCGGCCGCCGGCCCCTTCCTCTCCCGCCCCGTGGCCGGGGACAGGCGGCACTTCGGGCGCGGCGCGGGGCGGGTGCCCGCAGGGGCGCTGCGGCCGCAGGGGGGCGCTGTGCGGGGCCGCCGGTCCCTCAGAGGCGGGCGGGACGAGCGGGAGCTGCGGGAGGAAGGCGGCCGGAGCCTTGCAGGGCTCGGGCTGCCAGCTGCGCTTGGCCACAATGAAACGAGCGCCGCGATTGGCAGGACGGTCAGACGGGTCACCCCCGTTTGCTGTTACCCGCCGCAGCACGAGTTTTTGACTCGGTGCTTTTCATCTCTTAACACCTGGTGGTGGAAACTTTGCTGCTCGTTCAGTGTATTCACGCAATTACGGAGTTTTTATCAGCACTGATGTGCAAAATCTCTTTTAAAATCTCTTCAGAGATCAAGGGGCCTTGCTTGTTGACTGATCATCCTGAAAAAACAATCTAAATAGCCTGAACATTTCCATAAGCAGAGCGTGTCTGTAAGGGGTGCGTTCTAGGGAAACCTGGATGAGCCTTCACCTCAGGGCTACTGCAGCGGAGAAATGGGTGGTAGATTCCTTTTAACTCTTCATCCCCAACAGTTCTTAATCATTAACCAGGTGCGCCGACTTCAAAGGGGACAAATACCTGGTGGGCTGAGAAAAAGCTCCCATTTGGGAGTTGGTTTCCCTCATGTGTGGTCTGATGGGCCTTGTTGTTTTAAAATAAAAACAAAATATGCGAATAGAGCAAAGAAAGTGACTTGTATGTATTCAAACCAACTTCTCTGTATTGGCCAACATTTTTCCTGGAAAATGCTGAGTAATATTTCATATTTTATTACTTTTATTGGTTTCTCTTATATTTCAATGAAAGTTCAGGTTCTCCTAGTCTCTGTGGAGGGCCAGTGCCTTCTTGTTTAGTACTGTGATGGTGATAGCTGTCATTGCTTGGAGAAACAGTTTCTTGCATTCTGTGTCCATAAAGGCAATAGGATTTTGAAAAGTTACTGAGAATGTCTGCTTTGTGGAGTCATTGAGCAACATTTGAACTGTACATACAGAGGCACAGTGGCAGAAATGGGTTTAAAAACCCTGTGTTAGCCTCGGTGGTTAAAATACTGTTTTCTCTATCCCAGAGGATATTACTGTTTTCTAATACCTTCTCTGTGCAGTTGGTAACGCCAGGTTTGGACTGTATTTAATGAAAACCTGTGCACTCACATAGATCTGATCTTACCAGTGTAAGAAGCGTATGCAACAGTTCTGACCTCTGATGGTCAGAAGAAGTATTCTCTGACGCATATTTTGCAAAGATTATGATATCCTAGTTTGTGAAAATGACACAAAAAAGGTATAAAGAACCTGGTCCACCTTAATTTTCTACGCTAGTGAGCTTATCTCCACCTTAAGTCATAGGGAAGATTGTTTTTCATGGCACTTCCAAGTAACATGGAGGGAAAAGAACATAATTTTTAAAAAAATTCATGTATTTAAAGTCTTTAGAAGGTCTGAATCTCATTTGAATTCCTTTAAAAGATTGTTGAAAGAGGAGTTTGAGAAGGAAAGAGCAGAGACACTGTAGAAGCTTTAGTGAAGTTTAACTACATTCCATACTGGTTCAGGAACTCCTGTGTTTGTAATTATTCTGTCATTTGTTTTAACTACCCAGAAACACAACATGTTAAGTTTTCTCTCTGGAGATGAGGAGAGGGAGTAATTTTTGAGTTAAGAAGCTGTATTTCGGGGTGGGACTGAGGATGCTGTCTTTCTTATTGCAGGCAAAACGAGCAGTACAGCGAGGAGCCACAGCGGTCATCTTTGATGTTTCTGAAAACCCAGATGCCATTGATCAGGTACGAAGCAATGCTAGGCAGGAAGCAATGTAGGTGTTGGGAACCTGGTAGAAAGGGAAAACTTTGGGGAGTTAGATTTTTCTTCCAGCTTTTGCTAGAATCCAGGCCTGGGATTAAGGTTTTGAAAGAGGATGGAGGCAAATTTTTTTGTGGCCCATTATCTAATCAAGGAGGTTTTCTTTGCCCAGCTCTGTGTACAAAACACAGGATGTTTGGCCCTATCCAGCCTGTGATCAATAGTGTTGTTGAACAGCTGCTATTTTTGAGATTGCAAAATGACTTTCAAACCTGATTCTAAGCAAGTTTCTTTTTAAAACTTATAACCATTTCTTTCTCATTTACAGCTGGTGATTTCTGCTTATATATTTTGTGGACAAGCAGGGTTTTTCTTCTTTTTCCAAGTCTTGTTATAACTTCTATCTTTTTACTTGAAGTGGGTGAGGTAATAGCCCTATGAAAGGCTTCAACATACTTCAGCCAATTCTGAGTTACTTCAGTGAAGAAACATAAGCACAAAAATAGTCTGCATTTGGTTTAGTTCTGTTTTGTGTTGAAACAAAACTGCTGTTTCTGTTACAGCAGAAACAAGTGGAGCTGAAGGTTTTTAAGTGCAGCCTGTATTTCTTGGGGGAAAAGAGAGATCATCAATGTTTACATTTAAAAAGCTGACTTCAATTCTGAAATGAGCATCTGTTGGACAAAGGAATGCAGAAGACCCTGTGCAATGGATGCTTTGAGTACTGTGGTCTGCATGTGCATTGAAGTTGCAGCCTTGATCTTGAAAACATTCACAGGGATATTTTTTTTCCCCTTTTCTACACAGGAAAAATATCTTCACAAAGATGTGATCCTTCTTTTTCCATTTTTTAACTCTGTGTTACAGCTTCTGGTTACTTTCAGCCACCCTGCTCTGGGCTTGGGAAGCTGAGTTACTGTCTTTTGCTCTTTTCCCTCTAACGACGACAGCTTTCCTTGCTTGATTATAAATAATAAACTGGGTGCATCTGTCCCCAAGAGCTGGGAAACGAGTCTAGTGGATGTTTTAATATTTGGGGTGTACCAATAAAATGGAAGAAGGTTAGTGGCTTAGAGCAGTAGCTGACAAAGTAGGCTCTGTTAGATGAAAGAGCAGTAGCCTGTGGAAACACTGGCAAACAGGAGAGGAATGACTGGATGTAGCTTTCATACTCTAAAAGTAACAGTTACTGGATTGGCTCTGTTCTCATGCTGCTCTGGACACTTGTTTTTAATGGATTTTGATTCTCATCTAAAAGTCTTCAGAACCCTTGACATCAGGGGTGCTAAGTAATTTATCTTTAAAATAAGTACCATTTTGGCTCTCATAATGGAATTGTGGAAAACAGTGACAGATAACAGTGGAGGAAAAACTGACACAAGTTAATCTGGAGTATCTTTGGTTCAAATGGAAGTATCCTAAGACACTGAGGGGAGCTGTTTAGGAAGTTTTCTCAGGTATGCTTGTTACCAAGCACTAGAACAAATAAGGGAGATTGCTTTGAAAGGGAGGAGTGGAATATGATGAAGGGCAATCCTTCCTGCCAGTCAATGAACAGAAATTGGAGACAGGCCTGAGCAGAAGGGTTGTCCTCAGATAATATGGTAGATGCCAAATGAAAGCACTTTGCCTACAGATTTTGTGGGGTTTATTCCCATTGATCTGAGTGTCTTCTGCTGTAAATTAAGAATGAAACTTCTGTTCTTAGAAACACTCTCTGAAGTCTGACTTGTTTCTTAGTTTTAGTTTTGCATATTTGAAGAGGAGTAACAGCACCAGAGCATCATGTTTAGCAAGAGTCCGACAATGTGCAAAAGTGACTGAGGAATTGGGTGAATTCTTTCTTAGACAAGAAATCATGAGAGAGAGTATGTGTCTAGGAGTGGAAGGACAGTGATTGGATTTGGCCCTAGGCCAGCAAGGCTTGTAGACACATATGATCCCTGGATACTTCAGCTAGTTTCTAGCTCATCACAAGACACCTGCCTTAAAAGTAGTTTGATCAGTGTTCTCAGAAAATCCATCAAATACTAGGAAGAATCAGTTTTTAAAAGTCTCAATAAAATCTGTTCCCATCTGGTCAGCATAAGTAGAGTCATCATCCTTTAATCAGGATGATGGACCAATCAGCTGCTAATTCCTACATGGTTTAGCCAGAACTAACAGGTAGCTATCAACAATGCAGATATGTTAATCTCAGCCATAAGATACTCTTGTTCTATTTGCTCACATTCCTGTCATCTCATTCCTTTCCTCTGTACCATTTCCATCTACTTGTCAGTGCATTGCTTGTCTTGTATCAACTAGCCTCTATACTAGTATTTTTCTTGTAAGTCAGAATAAGCTATATGAATTTCTTGTGTTGGTGACATTTTGCAACAGAACAATTCTCTTGTCTAGTTACTGCCCTCTCTGGTATATAATTTAGCAGATTGTTGGTCTGGATTTGTTGGCCGGAGAAGTTGCACGTTCTCCACACGTGAAGGTTTTCAATATCTGACTGGATAAAGCCCTGAGCAGTCTGGTTTGATGTCATAGTTGACCCTGCCTTGACCAGGAGGTTGGGCTCATGACATGCCTTCCCACACACATTATTTTCTGATTCTTTCTATGATTTGGCCTTTCTTAGAAAACGTAGCTGGACCTGAAAGGAAGTTTCAGGCTGAATTATGTGGTCTGCTCATACGCTTTAGTCTTTGAGGCCCCCTATCCTGCAGTCAAGAGATCTAGTGGTTGCTAGAACTCAAGGAATTTTGAATGAGTTGTCGAGTTAAACAGCAGAAATTACTAACTTAACTTGGCTAGGTACAAAGAGCCTGAAAGACAGGACTCTGATATGGGATTGTTCAGAAAGCTGAAGAAATTTCTATGTGAATAAGGTAACTACAAAGTTGAAATTGAAAGATTGATAAAGTATAGCAAGGGCAAAGTTTCTGGAGTGTGCAGATTTTTATTCTTCATTGTGAGGTTTAACATTACAGTATTAATATATGCACTGGTATATAATGCAGCTAAGTTAAAGCTGCTGTTCAGAAATAGCATTTGCTTATCCTTAATCTTAGTTTTGGTCCATAACAAAAAAAAGGCAGCATAAGTCGAAAGTTTAATTCAGGTTTAATTCTGTGGAATACTTAACTAAAGGTCTATGCTAGAAGAGAGCAATCGGTGCTTGAAATCAATTCCACGTTCATATTCCTGTACCATTCTCTGCATTGTCCAGGAGAAAAGTGGTTTTCCTGAAACATGCGTTTTGAGCCAACTTTTTTTTTTTGTTCTAGCTGAACCAGGGCTCAGAGGACCCTCTGAAGAGACCAGTGGTGTATGTGAAAGGTGCTGATGCTGTCAAGCTAATGAACATAGTTAACAAGCAGAAAGTGGCACGAGCCAGGATTCAGCATCGCCCCCCACGGGTGAGACTTTCAGATCTTTCTCTGGATATCACAGTGCTGTTGTTACTGCAGGCAGGGCTTGCTCACTACACTGATGGCGAAGATGTTTTGATGCCCCTTATGTGCATTAATACATGTGAAATTCTATTGACCTAAATAAACTGAGTAACTGCACTGTGGACAAGCAGCTGCACCTGGTGTAAGTATAGAATCCACAGTGTGGCATCTGCTGTTTTTCAGAAGGATACTTTTGAGTATAGAAATGGCTAAAAAATTCACAGAGAAGAAGTCTTCCTTTTTCTTGATTAGTAACTTAGTTATTGCACACTCGCGCTGGTTCAGTTTTGTAAGGTGGTCTGCCCTGTGTTTTCTAATAATTCTGTGTAGTATTTAAAACATGGATTAGTTATGAGATTATCTGATATTTGTAATTGTAATATAAAATACTTTTCCTAGACATTTTTTTCCCCTAACACCCTCTAACATATAGTTTACAGAAGAAGAACGAAGCTAGAGGTCATCCATGTCCCAGTTACCACTTCGGTTTGGTTTGGGTTTTTTTTAAATGGAATCCTTCTGTTAAGGAATGTTTTTGAGAAGTGGGCCATTTTTTAAAAATTCAGATGTTGATTTTCAGTCACTTACATGCATAAGCAACCCAATAAGCTATAAAAATTTGTGTCAGTGTGATTCACTCAGTTTAAAAACCTGGATTTTGCAGTTCAGAGACTGTAAATCTGGCGTCTCATGATTGGCATTCTCTGTATTCTGTTCACTTGCAGTAGCACATGAAACCCAGGTTTTGTCTCATAGAATCCCAGTTAATGAACACAACAGTCTGTACTTTGACTTCTGCCTTTCTGACTGTGTACATTTGGCAATGGCCCCATAGAAATTAAAAGAGAAAGGAACAACTGATTTGAGTGTGATCTAAAGGAAGGAAAAAATAATACTTTTGTTTTAATTTTTAAGCAACCCACCGAGTACTTTGATATGGGGATTTTCCTGGCCTTCTTTGTGGTTGTGTCTCTTGTTTGCCTCATTCTTCTTGTCAAGATCAAACTGAAACAGCGACGTAGTCAGGTAAGAGAAGCAATGGGATATTCACCGAATGCTGAAAGTTGGCTTCTCTTACTTTGTCCTAAAATGTGCTTTCAGCTTTTGGAAATGCAGGACGCTGACTTATAATAGCCATCTAGATGGCTCTGTGGTTTTATCCATGCATTTAGGCCTTTGGAAGAACTTGGAAATGTCTTTAAAGGAGATTGACATTGATCCATGGTGTTCATTCAGTTAAATCCTGAAATGAAAACAATACAGAAGCAGTCCACTTAGCCATTGGGAAGAAGACATTTCTGATTGCTCACAGGTTATCAGTAGCACTGGTATACTTCTGAATAAGTCCAGACTCTCTTGCTGTATTGTGGAGAGGATATCAGGATCGAAAATAAATTGCAAATCTTTCCAATAGGATAACATCTATTGAAATGGGAGAGGTTTTCAAAGTAAAAAGTTTGGTTAGGAGAAATTCCAGGTGACATACTTTGAGTTTATCCTGGAGGAAATGATACAGCTAATTTTTAACATTTCATTTTAATCCCTTTCTCAAATATTGCTCCAGGTAATGTGGCGGTAACAGCATATTGGGGCATCACAATCAATCCTGACATTTAAATAAAAGTTCCTGGTCAAGTTTTGACCAGGATGTTGTCTTGAATAGTTGCTGCCTATCAATTGAGCAGTTGCAGTGTATCCCATTTGTCAGCACCTTCACCCAGTTCTAATTCAGAGTAGTTTATCATTCTCACTTCTGCATTTGGCATACATTCTTTTCATGAGGCTTCTGATCTGAATTCTAATTAGCCTTCTCTGTTTAATTTAAGAAATTATACATCAGTTGGGCCTGACATGATCTGTAAGATATGTTATGGTGGTATTTCTCTGATAGTACACTCTAGTCTCTTACGCAGCAGCATTGGCTTTTTCTTTTCCTTTTTTCTTTTTTTTTTTTTCTTTCTTCTCATGTAGAATTCCATGAACAGGCTTGCAGTGCAAGCACTGGAGAAAATGGAGACCAGGAAGTTTAAGTCCAAAAGTAAGGGACACCGAGAAAGTAACTGTGGAGCACTGGATACACTCAGTAGCAGCTCCACCTCTGACTGTGCCATCTGCTTGGAGAAGTACATTGATGGGGAGGTAAAGGATGAAAGGTTTCTTCACCACGGGCTGGGAATGTAGGTGGTTTTAGCACTGTGGTATGGTATGTGGCTGGCTGTTGGGTACATTGTGTACTGAGGTGGTGCTGCTTGTCAGTCTGATCACACTGAGCAGCCAACTCCGCCTCATCTGCATCCTGCAGCTCCAAATTACCCATGCTGCAAAGTGAGAGGTGAGGGATCCCATTTGCAAGTCGCTGCCTCCAATGTTCTTGCATTTCTGAAGAACGAGTCACAAAGAAGTCAGGGTTGCCTCAGCAGTTGGTTCTCTGGGTATTTTTGACAAGTTGTGCACTAAGGTGATTCTCTGTTGGAGGTAAGGGATACCCTTAGTGTTTTGCTTTTCAAGGTTTGATGGCATCCTGTCTTAAAAATATCAAGTACACAGCACTGCTGGGAAACCAGAGGAGGAGAAGGAAGAGATGTCAAAACTTTCAGGAACAGTTTTTTGACTCCTCAGTTACCATTACTGTATTGATGTCAGGGCTTGCTGTCCATGACAGTTCTACCCAGAGGAAGCAATAAAAGGGCGAAGTAGAAAATGGGCTCCTTAAAATAAATAAAATAGAGGCAGTCAATATTCACAGCTATAAACATCTGTTAGAAAGATTATGTGAGGACATTTTATTTTGAAATTATTCATAAAAGAGTCATAATTTTTAAGGCAATAGAAAATACCAAATGCATATTTGAGTGCTGCAAGGTGCAAATAGAAAGTTAATGAAGTTAGTTGATGGGAAATTATTCAGAGTAGCAAGGATGAAGGTAGACAAGGACTTCAAAAGGGCTGTACAAAACTGACTAGAGAGGAAATGCAGGCATGAGCTTGAGCATGAAGTGATAGACATAGGGAGGAGCTCCACATATATCAGGGATGGGTTGGGAGCTGAGCATTGCTATTCAGGAAGAAGATTTTGATGCGTTAGATAGCTTTGTGAAAGCAAATTGGTGCTTTGTGGCAGTTAAAAAGGCAAATCGGATACTAGAAATGAGATGGGAAAGTCTAGAGAACTGAACAGAAAATATAATTACACCACAGTGTAAGTTTAGTCATGCTCTCACTTGGAGTACTGTGTACTTCTGACCTCACTTCACAGAAGATAGGGAATGGAAATGAAGGTGCTTCAGAAAAGGGTAGTCATAAAATGATCAAATATTTTGAATGGTTTCAGTAAAAAAAAAAAAAAAAAGAGATTGTGTGGTCAAGGACTCTTTAGACCTACATTTCTTGGGGACAGAGGGAATACAAAGTCATGTGGTGTTTCTCCACCAGGAGGTAGTAGCCCTGTGGAAGTTCATGCCAAAGCATGTTAGAAATTGAAAACCTAAGCTCGTGGGGAGACGTGAGCAGTACTTGGAAGAAAGATTCATTGCAGGTTTCTGAACTGGTAAATATCCATCAGGCTCAGGAGCTCCTGTAAACAGATCATAGCTGAAGGATCAGAATCCTGGGCAAGGGAAGAAGTATCATATACACTGTGTTGGTTTTGCTTTTCCCTGAGTGTTTTCCATTGCAAATAATTGTAGGAAAGGTACATCATTACTCTTGATTTTTTTTTTTAAGTTAATTTAATATATTAAGGAAAACTTTAGTGATGGCCTTCTTCAAGGTGTTGGGTCGTAGGGACATACAGCAGGAAGTGCCCTAAAGAAATGTCCTATATCTGCATGGAGTTCTAAGGTGCCTGCAGGCTATTCTTTTAGAGACAGCTGATCACTCACTGTTGTGCTCTTGGCTGTCTTGATGCCATTTTTTTCCTCCTAGCATTCTAGGCTAGGAATTGCTCCATTTAGTATAGTTAGGTTGAAAAAACTAGGAACAAGCTGTGGAAAAATACTCGTTAGGAAGAAGTACTTTTTCATGGTCCTTCATCTGTTCCTGTAGGAACTGCGTGTCATTCCTTGCACTCACCGATTCCACAAGAAATGTGTGGATCCTTGGCTGCTGCAGCATCACACCTGCCCTCACTGCCGCCATAACATCATAGGTAAGTGCTGCAGTGTGGATGCTCTGTTGTGTTGTTCATTTCAGACAGCTTACAAGAGGAAATAAAAAGTGTGCCTTTTTGTGAATCTCCATGGAGCTCTCAGTCCTTATTGTGACACAGCCCTAGAAATAGTTAGCCCTAAACTCTTTGAGAACAGCTGAGTGCCACTGGCATAACCTTGGGGTGGGGATGATGCCCAGCTGAGGGCAGTGTTGTGCAGCCCTGAGTGCAAGGACACGTGGAGAAGAGGGAAGTTTTTCCTTGGGAGTTACAAAGAAGACAATGTATGGGCTTTTATTTTTCTGTGGTCTTGTAACTTGGAACAAGTTCCCCTTACTTGCCCTCTTCCCGCTTTCATTTCCTCTGTCTTAAGAACGTTTTCTGGCACTGCACACTTATGTAAAAACGTGTAAAGTGAAAATTTGAGCGATTCCAGCCTCTCTCAGCCTCTGCAAGATGTCAGCAGAAGATTTTGTATATATGAGAACAGTATCTGAAATGAATTCACTTCTTTTGCTTTTTAAGCAAATACATTTGAGTGTTTCAAGGTCTTCCAGACAGATGCTTTTGACATCTGTTTTGTTCTTGTTTCCTTCTCTGTAAAAAGTGGTGCATAATGATATGGAAAACAAAATATCCTTCTTTCTTGCATAAAGTATATTCCCTTTTATTCCCTGCTAGTTCTACTTCTCCATTCTTATTTCTCTCATTCAGAACAGAAGAAGGGAAATGCAGCTCCGATCTGTCTGGAATCCATCAACCCAGCACGCAGCCGGCAGCAGAGGGTGATTCTGCCTGTCCATTACCCGGGCCGAGTGCACAGAGCAAACCAGATAACAGCATATCCCACTCGGACGAGCATGGACCCTCATGGAAACCCCATCACACTACTGACAGTTGAGCGACACGGTGAACAGAGCCTCTACCAAGCCTCGTCCCCAGCCTATATTCGCAGTTATCAGCCCATTCATTTGGACCATGCTTTAAACACACATCACTGTAGCCTGGAGCATAGGGCTTACTCTCCAGCTCACAACTTCCGGCGACCCAAGTTTGGTGGACGCAACTTTTCCAAAGCAGCGTGCTTTTCCCGATACGAGACCATGTATCAGCACTACTACTTCCAAGGCCTTAGTTACCCTGAGCAAGATGGACAGCTTCCAGCTGGCATTTCCTCAAAGGGTCCTTCCCGTGCCTTTCAGCCTGGTAGCAGCATGCTTTTCCCTCCTGTGGTACATGTAATGCCCTCGTCCCGCTTGGAGAGTGGCAGTACCTCCAGCTTTAGCTGCTATCATGGTCATCGTTCAGTGTGCAGTGGATATTTGGCTGACTGCCCTGGGAGTGACAGCAGCAGCAGCAGCAGTTCTGGTCAGTGCCACTGCTCCTCCAGTGATTCCATGGTTGACTGCACCGAGGTCAGTAACCAGGGGGTTTACGGGAGCTGCTCCACCTTCCGCAGCTCTCTGAGCAGTGACTATGACCCTTACGTTTACCGCAGTAGGAGCCCTTGCCGAGTGGGTGAGGTTGGTGGTGCAAACAGGGGTGCAATTGTTCTCTTGGAGGGCCCCCACCAGGACGAGCTTCCAGCTCACAGTCACAGTATGGTGGGTGCTGACTGCCGGCCTGTGCCAGCTTCTTCCTCAGGGGACCAACTGTCTAATTGCAGCATGGATATGAACTATAGCAGTAATTCCTCACTAGAGCACAGGGATCCAAATGGCACTACCTCAGAGGGAGGACCTGAGGCCACTCCTGGTGCTGCCTTGGATGTTAAAAGGAACTGGAAGAATCCAGAGCTAGCAGGGTCGATTTCGGAGCAAGCATGCGCATGCTGCTTTGAATTCCAGCACTCTGCCCTGGAGCCTAGCAATGGGACAGCTGACTGTAGTGCACTCTTCCTTAGCTCTCCACTGTGGGGGACATGTGGCCAAGGAATTGAACCACAGTCAGGGAACACCCCAGGCTTGTACAGTATTAACTCAGACCACTTACATAGGACAGATGGGGTAAAATATGAGGGGTTGCCATGCTGCTTCTATGAAGAGAAGCAGGTAGCCTGTAGTAGCAACAGTGGCAGTGGAGGTGGTGGCTGCTATACAGAAGACTATGCAGTGAATGTGCAGTACACGCTTCCTGATGACACCTTGCCAAACTGTTGTAAGGGTGTATGTGATCTGGGTCAACGCATTCCCATAATTCCCGAAGACAGAGACTGTGAGCTGATTCTACCGACAGAGCACCAAGGGACCCACATAGGAGGCTGTAGCTCCTGGGATGGGACACCTGAGCTAGACACTTACCTGCACTGTCAAGGTATTGGAGAGGTACAGGTCGAGAGGGAGGTGTGCTATGAGGCAACATCGTTCCTGCGGCAGAACTACTCTCAGGAGGAGGAAACTGGAATGCCCTTTCCCAGTCCCACTCTGAACTCCCAGAAGCTTATGACGACCACAAAGGCCACAGGTAATATATGTGCTTTTTTTGATTATTTGCTACCTTTCTGTCTTAGTGTATGAAATGCTGCTGGCTACCTAAGTACCTGCAGCCATAAAGGTTACTCCATCCTTTGCATAAGAGCAGTTACTGACTAACCATTCGCCCCAAAATGTTACTCTCTGATTACCTGTACTCATTTGGTCACAGCTAGAAGAGGAGAAGATGATTGTTTACTGTCTAACCCTATGAAAGCTTGCATGCTCATCCTTTGTGGGGAGGGGCCCCCATTAGAGTTCCCACAGTGAAGGACACTGCTAGTCATGGCAGCTGTGGTGAGTTGCCTAAGTAGGCAAGGCCACCATGAGAGACGACAGACAAGTTCAAGAGTGTTTTTAAAATAAAAGTGAAAATCTTGGAATTGCCATAGAAGAATATGTGGGAAAGTCTCTGCTGTGGACATAGACAAGGGGGAAAAATAACCACTCACAGAAGGAAGGGGATATTTCTTACCTGCCTTGCCAGGGTTATTTTAAAGGGTGTTCGTAGAATCACAAGGTACTCTAGGTTGGAAGGGGCCTCGGGCCGTCATCTAGTCCAACCCCCTGCTCAAAGCAGAGCCAGCTCTGAGACCAGACCAAGCTTGTCAGATTAGACCAAGTTTATCCACTCAGGCTGGATAAACCTTCAGGGACACAGAGTGCAGTCTCCTTCTGTGCCTGTGCTTTACTGCCAGTACAGTCAAAAGATTTTCCTTGTATCCAGTCTGAAGATCTCATACTTCAACTTAACTTCCTCACCTCTTGTTGAGAATGCATGTCTGTGAAGACTGTGGTTCCATCACTGAGACAACCTTCACGTAGGTATTGCAAAGCTGCTAGGGGTGCCTTTACTGCAGGCTGAACAACCCGAATCCCTCAGCCTCTTCACACAAAGTGCTCCAGCCCTCTGAGCATCTTGGCTCTCTGCTAAACTCCAGTCAGTGAGTGTCTTGTTCTGGGGGCCCAAAACTGTATGCAATATTCTAGATGCAATGTTCCTTAGTTTTGTTTATCCTTCAGGTGCTGGATCTCATCCCTTGGAGAGAAGCCAAATCAGTGACTAGACCTGTCCAGATGATCCCAGATGGAGAAGCGGAGCTCATCAGAGACTCCAAATTCTCGTGGACTTAATTTTTTTTAAGCTTTGACAAGCACACAAAAGTGGTAATGTGGAGAAGTCCCTCCCCTACTTCCTCTGTGTTCACATCAGTTTGATTGTCTCCTTGGTCCCTCCTGCCTGAAGCCTTCAGGCCTTGATTTGTGTGCAAAGCCCATGTAGGGACATGGTGTGGAGCATTTCTGAGCTCTAGTGCCATTTCTATATTAATGACAAAGTGTTATTTATATTTTCTTTTTAGAAGTGACCTCTTGCTGAGAGGTAACACAGTGTGTTTAATAAGCCAGGCTATATGTAGATGCTGTTATCTCCTACTTGAAGGAGTCCAGCCTTTGATAAGCTCAGGGCTACACCTGCCTTAGAAACCAGATAGCACCTTGAAATATAGTAGTCCAGAGGGATACAGCTGCTGAATGGATGCTCAGATAGTGACTAATCCCAGTAGCAAATCCTAGCAGCCAGCAAGTTACGTGAGCGATTTTGAGGGAGGTGAAGCATTGGACTGTCTCCTTTCTCCTCTTCCCTTCTCCCCCCTTTCGTGCTGCTCTGATGGTTTGGCTAGGAAGGTGTCCTGCCATTATGATTAGTTTCAACAGAGTGGGGGTAAGGAATCTGATAGCTCAGAATGTTCTCATCCTCACTTCCTGTATTTAAACCGTGAACCTCATTGTACCTTGTGACCAGTGAAGAATGCTGGGGACCTCTCCCTCAAGCAGATGCTAGAACAAAGTGCTTAGAAAGGCTATTACCTTTGTAGGTAATGAACTTTTCCTTCCATAGGAAGTTTTTCAGGCACCTGTAGCCCCTTTTATGGCTGTGAGGAATGCTGGCATGTGCAGGAAAACAGTGTACTTGCAGCTTTGCTGGCTCATTTTGGAAACAGGTCATAGAGTTTCTTGTTTCCTTAGAGGCTGCAAGCATGCCTAAGGGAAGCAGTGCTTGTCACCTTTTGTGCATGTGGGAAAGTGAGGGACTTGGTTTAATAATTGTTTTCTTCTTTGCTGTGCTTGATGTAGCTTCCATAGATTGATCTGTTTTAAAGGTTTCTTGGGCCCAGCCAGTTGTGCTTCGTTTTTGTCTTGTGTACAGAGTGCTCTCTGTACCCCATTAGCCTGGGCACATACTTTTGTTCTTGTTCTTGTCCTAGTGGGGATGTTTGTTATCATGAGATAATTTATGTCGTCACTTCTGATAGCAATTGTTTCCTGTGGAAACAGCAGCTTCTGAGTAAGAGGCTACCATAGCATGGGTTAAATTGCCTGTCATGCTGCATGTGCCTGAGGACACAGTGTCATCCTGTGGTGTATTCACAGCAGGAATTCTTCTAAAGGGAAACTAAGTATTTAATGCCCACACTGCCAGTCTTCTGAAAGGATTTGTCCTAAGTTCAGTACACTTTGGAGATACTTCAAAGACATGAAATAAGAGATTTACACTTCATATTCTGCCAAAGCAATGTCCTTGACAGCACTGGACTGGTTGTGAGACCCAGCAAAGCTAACTTGTATTCTCTGTAGTCCCAAATGAACTATTTTAAAAGAAGGAAACATCTAAGAAATAACAAATAGATTCGTCTATTTCCTTTTGCTTTCGTACCCAGTAAGTTAGGAAAAAAGTTCCATCTAAAGGAATTCACATTACATCTTTTCAATCAACAAGCACCAAAATTCAGCTGTTCAGAGAATTAATACAAGGCATTATCTGGGTATAAGATTAAAAGAAAAACTTTAATAAACACATTTTGTGTGTATAAAGCTTATTAAAAACTTACTCATTCTCTGAATGACTGAAGTAAGTGGTATGTATTGGGAGAATAAACTCTAAAGGTTTGTGATTTTCGGGTTGGTTTTTTTTTTAATTTTTAAGTCTTACCCTCTCCTTCCTCCACTAAAAAAGAAATGCATTTTAGAAGCTATGGTATACTAGCTTGGTTATTCTGCTTGGTGTTTTGTGAGGCACTGTAAAGGCCACCTAAGATACATTGTACTCTGTAGCTATACAGCATGTTGTGGTAAAACGTGGTTCTTAAAAGAGATTTGAATATTCTGGCTCATGGTGATCCCGGATGTACTGGTCCCATAGACACTGGGGAAATCTGTGCTGGTACAAATCTCTGCAGGCCATACCACAGACACCCTACATTTGCTTTCTGTGTTGGATTTGACATTTAACATAAAACTCTTATGTCCAGTGCAGACTTACAGGCTAGGTGGCCATGATAGATGGTTTTTATAACAAAACGCCTTTCTACTACTTACATGAACAGTTGTCATTGTGTTTGGCTCATGAGGCACTATTTAAAATGTTTTTAATTAAAATTGTCTTATAGCACTTAAAATTGTTTTGTATAAAATTTGCTGTAAAGATTTGTAATATGGTCAAAGGGCTCTTTCTCCTTCATTACCATTTTTAAAAATGTTTTAAAAGCTAGAAAGCATCTTGTATATATTCTGTATATGTATAGCAGCACATTTCATGTATGGAAATATGTTCTCAGAATATTTATTTACTAATATATTTATCTTAAGCCATGTCTTATTTTGAGAGTGTGTGACATTATTGTAATAATCATTGAAAATCACTAACACGAGGCCCTGTAAATATATGATAATTGCACACAAAGATTTTACAGTACTTGCCGACCAAAAATGATTTAAGAGAAGTGTAGTTACTTGCAGTTTTGTAAGAAAGTGTACAAATGTCTGTATTAAAAGAAAAAAAAAGGCAAAACCACACAAAAAATACAGTTTTATTGCATATACATGTGGGAGTTGTCCTTCTTGTTTTGGGGGAAAGGACATAGATAGCTGTTCTCCTCAAAGTATAGTCCTAGATACACTGAGATGAGCTCTTAATAATTAAACAACATTTTTTCCTTTTTTTTTTAAATAACAGGTGGATATGTGTATGCCTTTACACAGCACACAGGTTATTGGGGGGCAGCAGGGGTAAGTGTCACACAAGCCCCTGAACCCTCCAGGCACATGAGAAGTACCACATCTGCTGAAAGAGATCCTCATTTATGTTTGGAACCTGCCTGTTCCTTGTGGCAGGGGAACTTAACTCTGGTGTAATTTCAGGTGAAAGTAATTTACTGTCCTGAAATAAAATCGTTTGGGGACAGCACGATACAGGTGGACACAACTGGGTCAATCATAGCTTAAATAGTTACACCTAGATCCAGGTCCTTGGCCTGGATCATGGAATCACTGGTCCTGCTTAAGTGAAAATCAATACTTTGATTTATGTGATACTCACTTTGTCAGCAGAGAGCACAATTTGATCAGAGATGTTTATGCAGACACCAGAAGAGGGGAGGGTGGGGGTGTGTGGCTCTATGTGTGTATGTACATGTGTATTGATGTATGCTATTTCATGTATTATTTATTTCCCATCCAGTGATACACACACACAGTCTTTTCCAGGATTCTCCAGTTTCTTCCTTTTCCCAAAGATTTTCACCTGGTAATCCCCTGGACTTGCCCCATCTTTCATCCATGTTCAAATGCACTGTAATTCAATCACCTCAGAATTCAGCCAAGAAAGGAGCTTTACTTCTCTCCACTCCTCGTTATATATGTGAAAACTCCATTTGGGATGACAGATTGTTGAGGAGTATCATTTTATAGGGGAGCCTTTGTGGCACGAGGACCAGTTGCCATCCTGATATCAGGTATGATGGAAAAGCCTGGTCTGTGTGCAGAGACAGGCTCAATAATGGAAGAGCAAAAGGAGCAAGTGCTTCCCAATTAAAGTATGTGCCCCTTTTTTCGCTCAGTGAACAGAATCTTGGCAATTCCCAATGATTACAGATACGCCTTTTATCTGCAAATTAGTTCATGAAACAACTGTGTTTACAAATTGCATAAACCCCACCAGACGTGGATGGGCTGGTAAGGCGTATGTTGACGAGTCACATTTGAGTCTCCTTTCTCTTCTCTCCCTCCATCCCCCTGTTTGCTGTTGCTGCTGGAGTTCTGCTTTCTTGTTCCCTGTTCCGAAGAAAACTGCTGGGTGATTGTGCTTTTAAGAACAGGACATAGCACCACCCCCTGTGTCCCTCAGAATAATCAGTGAGCCCATATTCTGTCTCTGAGAAAGGCAGCGGTGGGCTGCTGGCTGAACTTGTATGTGGTGCTTAGCTGTGTGTGATATTCTCTCTGGTCTTTGTTGTAACTTTTTAAAAAACACTAAATGTAAATATTTTCTATCCAAAATGAACATTTTGATACCGGGGCGGGGGGGGGGAAGGGAGGTTCTTTTTACTTTTCAGGTTCGATGTTTAAGGAACAGATTTGTGACAAAATGAGAGTCCTGTGGGGCACCACAAACCTCCATAGAACCTCGATATGGTAAAAAAAGTCAAGCAGGAGCAGACTATTCTTAATGGATTGTACATTATCGTAACACTTGGTGTTTCTGTAACACTATCTGCGATATCATGTGCATCTGTCAAATCCTATGACAGCTGTTAGGTAACGTTTGTTACTTGGGTAGTGTGAAGACAAAAATGCCCTTAAAAGGATGGCCATGTTCATACCCTGTGGAGCCAGCTTGGCCTAATTCTCTGGCCAGGGAGACAATAACATACCTGAAACCAGATATTTTATCTTACAGTGAGCCATGCTCCAGTGACTTAAACGCTTCATAGAAAAGTGTCTCTTTCAGAATAAAGAACACGTTTCTCTCATGGGGAATGAAACTGCTGCTTAGGAAACGACCAGGAAAAAAGAAGGGAACAGTTCTCAGAAAGAACCAAAGTGCAAGAGTCTCATAACCAGAATGGCAAGAAAGGAAAGCAGAGTCACCTTCCCTGTGTAAGGGGAGGCCGGTCCCCTGTGACAGTTGTTTCTAGAAGAAAAATGTGTCTTCACATGAAAAGCTGCAGACATTTTTGGTGTTTGTCACTGCTTTTCTGGTGTTTGCATAAAAGACTGCTGAAGGTTTCTTAAACTGTAGCATTATTTTGGCCAGGAGGAGTTAATTAGAAAGAAAACATGAATCTTGAAAGAAAATGGAAACAGCATTACACATTACTGCAATTTGCAAAGCAAACACTGAAAGAATTGTTATAGTTCTTTTTAAAAGTTTACTTTAACATAAAGTTAAAGTTAAACTTTTTTTAAAGTTTACACGTAAACTGAAAACTTTGTGTTTGCTGTTACCTCAGAAATTGTGTCTCAGAGCAGTATCATACCTTATATAAGTAATCATTCGCAGCTCTAATACTCTCTTCTAACCTGTATAGCAAGCAGTGCTCTTGTAATCTGCTGGTGAAATGCAGCAGGTTTTGCCTCCTTTACTCCATGTTTGTATACACTTCAGCCATCCTAACTGAACTCTTCCTGCACAAATACACTGTATTTGTTTTTTCATAATCATTATTTACAACCATTTGCTGAATGCAGGGTGAACAGTTACAAACAGCGCATACTTCAGCAGTGAGTCATCTCAAGTTTGATTTATTCTGGTTTCTTGACAGCCTTATGTGGTTCATGTGATAGCTTTTGGATTTGTAGCAAAATGTCTTGAGACTGAAGTTCACAATGCCAAATTTCATCCCAAAGCACAGGTGCTCAGTAAATTTGAGAAAGTATGAGTGGCGTGAAATGTATGTGTACTGGGGATGTGTTGTTACAGAAAAAATGGCAACAGTATTTTTCACTCTCAAGGTAGCAGAATTGTTCCTAAGTGTCTAGAACAATATTCAGGTGAAACTCTCAGTGAACTGTATTTCATTGGTAGATTGTGAAATACTGCTGCAAGGTAGTAAGAACTAGTTGGACAAGTTTTTCTCAGGAGTTGTTTTTGTAGTTCACCCTTCCTTTAGGCAAAGTGGTGCACTAGAAAAATCTGTTCCTTCCCACTGCCTGAGAAGGCTTATTAAGCAGAAGATGAAAATGGAATAGCTACTTATGCTCATTCAGTGGCAGCAATGTGTCTGCTGATGTGTTTGGCCTGTGTCATCCAGGCTGCAGATTCAGTACAGTTTCCAGGACTATCCATAAAAATCTCCTATTTATACTATTGCCAGGGGGAGTTGGAATACATAGACTTTAATTATGCAATCCCACTGGATTGTCTGCCTGAGCAATGTGATAAACTTCCTCAGCATTGTCCTGGCTGTAGAAAATCTGGCAGAAACAAATCCTAAAGAAGATTATGTCAATGCTTGATTGAAAAAGCAGATTACATGTTTGATGGTAAAAATCGTCCAGAGAGTATATGCACATGAATTTGCAGAATCTGATGAACAGCCTAATACAATTACAGGCTAGAAATGAGATTCAAAGGAGGAAAGTGTTTCTTACAGCAGTTGTTTTATCAGCATCTATTCTGTCACAAAACTGAGTCTGAGTTACCCTATTCTCAATGTCCTCCTATCATATATACCAAAGAAGTATCTTTGATTGTTTTCCCTATGGTTACAGTGTATAGAAAATTTATTTTTCCCAGAGTGTAAACTAACATCTTTTTTTCCTCTAAAATGTTAGCAAAATGCAAGCATAATATGCTGTATTAAATAATGCATTTCCTATACATATACAAATATATATATATTACTATGAAAACACATCACACATTTTTACATAACACAGTCTCTGTTTTCCCACAACATAACAATATTAAGACAAAAATACATATAAAATCATGTAGTCAACAAACTAAACTAGTTTTAAATGTAGATTTTGAATGAGGGAAGGCACTTGTCCAGCTGGCCCCTTTCCACCTGAGGTCCACATACAGTGCAGGCTGCTGGAACTGGGGTGCTCTGTGAAGGCAGCAGGCTCACAAACCGCTGCTGTGGTAGTTCCAGCAGAAGTACTCACTGCCCCAGCTTCTGGGGCAGACATCTGTCCTTGTCCTGTGGCTTACTGTCTGTCTGCTTAGCTGTGGACTCGGTGAGCTCTTAGCTCATCTCTCTGTGCAACCACCCACTGAGCAAGATCAGAGAGCTCAGCTCTGTAAAAGTAACTCAGGGAAGAAAAAGCCATGGCAATTTTTGACCTGGTCAGTTTATTGCACCACTACACAGCTGGTCACACCAACACAAGACTGAGGAGGGGACCTGAGCAGGAGCTGAAATCTATGTATATGAGGAGGCAGCCCCTCATGATGATCTGGTTGTCAAAGCAGTTGCTTTTGACATTGTAGCCAGTGTCACATTTGCAGCCTGTCCAGGCTCTTGAAGGGACTGCTAGGCAGGAGGTCAGAAGGCCATTCACATACAATTCCAAACCAATTCTTCTTCTGCAGTTATTTTCAATTTGTCAAAGAAAATGGTGCAAACACCAACATCCTGAGGTGTCCCTGCTCTCCAGCTGCCAGCTCTCAGCTGGCTGTGTAGTAGGGGCATTTCTTTTGTGGCATTACAACAGTTGTGCACATTGCACTTTTTGCTTCTTTCTCCCCCAGACTCTGACAGCAAAGATCAAAACGTGGCTATGTTAATGGATACCACATATTTTGGCCATAAATCACCATATCCTGAAGTGCCTGTACTAGGAGTGTGAGTGACCAGACCACATTTTGAAAAAATCCACATCAGAGATCTACTTGCTCTTCATGGTCTTAGCCCTGTAAAGTAATAAGTGCTGTTTAAGGGACCCTGTCCATGAATTTCCATCTAGTGCTCTGTTTGCTAGCACGAGAAGTATCTAGAATCAGACAATCTGAATGATTGGGTGGGGGGGGAACATAATTTCTTCTATGCTTTTATCAGTGTATTACCCATGCACTGTCTAATACCCTGTGCATAGTCATGTTTATTGTTGCCATGACCATTTAATCTGCTGTAAGTGCTGGTTTTATGGGTCTTTTGTACAGAAATTTGATAAATGTTCCCCATGAAAGTCCCATGAAATGCAATTTTATTTAAAAAATAGTTGAGGAGCTAAGAGATCGATGCAAAAATCTCACTTCCTAAATTCCCTAGGTTTTGCATTAGTAGCATCTGTCTTTGTTGTTGTTTGTAATGAGATTTTCTCTAATGTTATAGTGAAGTGAAATTCTTTACTAAGGAAGAGAAGCGTAACAGTTCTGTATTTTTTCCTTCTGCAGAAGGTGTCAATAGTCCCTGGGTGTTCCAGATGTTTTTTCAGTTTGTCACCATTAGGTAACTGCTTTACAAATGTCTCTCTGACAAAACGTTTAACTTGCATTTGATAAGGCAAGCAAACAAAGCTTCATCACTTTGTGATAAGCACAATGTGCTCGTAACAGCTCCTAAGGATCTGGCACCACACTGATTCTCTCTGCCTGATTTCCTATTAGTGCACCATATTAAGGATACTTAGGACCCGACCTACTTTGTTTTGCTGTGAATCTCTGAGGTGAACTCTTTCTCCACACAGCATGATGCAAAACCTTACTTTGAAAAAAGGCAATTTCAGAACTTTTTTGGGTCTGAAACAGACAATGGTTCTTGGTCCAACGTGATGACACGTAAGAGAGAACCAGCGTATTTTCTGCAACTTGTCCTGTCTTCATTTTAGCTAATACTGTAATTATAATTTCCTGTATTCTTTCCAGCAGCTCATGCAAGAAAGTACTAGATGTTCCCATGCTATTCCATTTTTTGTATAAACAATTCCATAATTGCTGGCTTAGTAAAGTCTGGTTTCTTTTAAGCATGCACTGTGATATTGTTCAGCTGTCTCTAGCACTCATCTGTGCTACATAAATGGAGCTGGACTGAATTCAGGTCAAAGACTAGATCTGCAATGGGAAGTAAGGCACAATATTTCACTGCTTAATTCCTTGATGCCCTGTTTTTTCAAGGAAATCTGCAGTCCTCATGAAGGGGAGGGAGTTATATGTTAAAAAACATAAAGGCAGATACTAGAACGAATTTAAACTCGGTGGCAATTTTCTTTCTTTTCTTAGTTACCTTTTGCAGAGGCACTTAATAGATGTTCTCTGACTGCACATCTGGTATATGCAGACCATTGGTATATGTTCAAACTTAACCAGAATTACTTAGTTTAATGGTTCTCAGTGAACCTCCTCTGAGTTTGAGGAGCTGCCCACCGTAAACTTTGCCAGTCAATTTATCTGACTTCTGCATTGACAGTTTTTCCTAAGTATCTTGCTGGTCTGAACTTGCTGAGGCTGAAAGACTCACTGCTGATCCCTTGGAATCACTTGTTTCCCACTTGTGGTGGTGGGATGAGAAATCTGAGTATTGTGGATGGACAGTCAGTCTACCAAAGAGAAGAAACAGTTAATGCTGTCTGTTGCAGTCTAAGAGAAAATAGTTCATAGATCAGAACCCCACAGATGTTTTAGTTCTGTGGCAATTACCTTAAAAATCCAGTTCAGTTTTAATGTTGCAGGCAAGGAGACACTTCTCACAGGTAAGTATCAAGGCAGCTGTTCCATGTGTGTTCAGCTGCACAGCCTGGCACAGGTGAGTTGGTTATAGCAGCCTACAACTTCGTAAATAGTTCGGGCTGCTGAGATTAATGCATGTGGCTTCAGAGTAAAAATTTGTTAGTCAGCCTGTTAAAAACTGAGTGGATTACAGTATCTTTGGACAATCCTTTAGGAAGCCCTAAGCTTATACCCAGGGTGAATGCTGGATGTCAGGCTGGAGTACAATCGTTTTTTAAAGATCACTGAATATGAACAAAATTATCATAATCAGTGAATGATGGGTCAGACACAGTCATTTAAAAGACTTCAATGCTCATGCAGGCCTGGAGCTGGTGAGCATTAGTCAATCAAAATGCGTATTTGCAGCCGAATCTTGTTTTAGGGGCCTCCTGAATTTGATTTTTATGTGTGCATCTCTGCTTGTAGACACAGAAACAGAGAATGCAGAAAGAGCACTGAGCAACCAGGCCGCCAGCTTTTCCAGTCTTTGATTCCCATTTTACTGTATAGTACCATTTAGATGTGTTTACATCAAGGCAAGTAAGTTCTGTTTGCTGTGGTAGCCAAACAGGTTGTCAGTACCCACCTCTGTCTTCAGCCTTGAGAACAGAAGGACTAAAGTAGCCTGATACAATACAGTGGTGCAGGCAAGTGGAACACAAGAAGTCCTCAGCCTGTAGATACGCCTTCAGTTACCTTTGGCAGGGGTACAGAACATTTTGAATTTTATGAGTTTTTACATCTATTTTAAGTGCAATGGTTTAAAGGCAGTAATTAACAGCACTACAGACTTGAGAAGCACCAGGTATTTCAAAATTACTGCTGCAGTTAAATCCGTTGTCACTGGTATACCCAAGAGAACAGCAGATAGGCAAAGTCACTCAAAGGCCTTTGGAAATGGACTTTTTGGAAAACAGGTATGAGATTAGGAGGAAAAAAAAGATTAATCTCAAGTCACCTGGATTTTACGAAGATCGATTCTTGCAAAATAAAATACACTTCAGTTTCCCACTAGTGGGTTGCAGTCGTCTTGCTGATTTCGAAGCTTTTTCTTGAAGATGGATATGGATGTGGATGGCTGATAAAATATACTCCAGATCTCACCAGCAGTAGTAACATCACTGCAGTCTTCTGTTTCAGCTGCAGCTGGAATCTGATGTGACCTAGGGAACAAGAGTTAATTCACTCTTGTGTTAACGTGCTAGGGAAGATATTGTTATGTCTGCAGTACTTCTGCACTGGGAATGCTCACAGCTTCCGCTACATCTGTGACACTTCTTCTTTCTACCTGCTGTGCAAAATGTAGGGTTTTGCAGTGTTTCATGGTTGTCTCGACCAAATGAGAAGTTAGGTATTCTGCTGCCACCCTAATGACAGCAGTGACATTAGGCTAAGAGGGCTCTACAGACTGTAGTTGGTTTTGTTGTTATGATTATAGTTGCTATTAATACCAATTAATTTCCTTGTAAATTTAAGCATGTTTGTGCTATGTAAATACAATATTCAACACTTTGATTTGCTGATAACTCACCATCATTTCATTCAATGAGTGTCTTATTAGAGGACACAAAATTTACTTGGTATGAGTGTAGAGGTTTTCATATTTTCCCTGCAAAGTATTATCATAATTTGACCTCTTCTCACCAAATCTGGATGTCTGATAACATTGTCCTCTTTCCTTCTTCCTCCTGCAGTACAAATCTTGTCAAATCAAGAGCAGAAGAGATATTCTAGCAGCAAATGCTATCTTAACTGACTGGAAAGTTAACAAATGTGCCTATTTAGGATCTTTTATGAGGATACAAATATGTAATAACTAACTTGGTTTTGAATATGGGCAATCTGGCTCTCAGAAGGCAGAGAGGAGGCCCAGGTTTGGTTCAGAGCTGAGATCTTGGTTCTCTGTGGTTGGTTTTGCTCCACACTCACCTCATGGTAATGTGCAGAAGTATCTTTGCTATTATGGCTGTAGCACTTAGGATGAGCAGTGCTGTCAGACTATATATTGTCCACTCTGCAAAAGAGAAGAGCGGGACCTCTCAGTACATTCATTTATTTACAGTTTTTACAGTAAGAATATTGCACAAAAGAAACAAACAGCCTTCTGATGCTTTATTCAAATCTGTAATTTGACGATGCCCTAAACCTATGAGTATTTTCTGCAGACTGGCAGAAACTGTACACTTTTCAGTTAGAACTGGTTTTTTTCCCTTGCAGAACACCTCCCTAAAAAGATAGCTTTAGGACTGTGGGCATGTCCACAGTGGCATGGAGGCCCAGCTTCAATGATACATAAAAGCAGATGCCCAAGGTGGTTTAACAATAGGAGGGACTAACAGTGATATTCACCAAGAGTGCATTTCCAGCCTTCAGTTATTTACAGCTCAGTAATTTCCTGAATTAAGTGATGTCCTGAAGGTGAGTTCTAGACACCTTCTGAGACAGAGCTGTTCTAGACACTGTTCTGTGACAGTCCTCAGTGACACCTCCCCTACACCCATTAACTTGTCTAGTCCTCTTTGTAATACTGATGAAGCTTTTGTTAATTGGGGTAACAAGGATGCATCCAGCATTCAAACTATTCTAGACTCTACAAAAGTTTGCTCTTTTTTCAGCAACTTGTGCCCTTCTGTGGCTTGCAGTGGTCACTGAAGCTGGTTTCAGTAAGGAAATTTTGATGTGCTTTCATTCTCAAGAACTCACCATCCTCACACTATTTCTGACTTAGGCTGAGAAGTGTTTTGAAATGTAATGAGAGAATCCCAGTTAGTGCTAATTAGACTAAATGAAAATTCATCTGTTAGTAAGATGCACAGTGGATCTGCTGATGTGGAGGAGGCAGCAAAGGAAATAGTGACTCTAGATTTTCCTTTGGCAAATTGTTTTTTCCTGTTTCCACATTTTATTGTATCATTACCAGGCATGGAGCTAGTTGGATGGCTTGGGCTGGTTGTGATGACATAGAGTATCTTTGATGACCGGGCTGCATTGATGCTGAGATTTGCTTGTTCATTTATCCTCTCTGAAAGGGTGTGATTCACTGGGATCTTGTTTTGATGCACATTGTCCTTCACAGCTGAAAACACGAGAGTATGATTACAATAACAATTTCTTAACAGGTGTAATTGGACTTTATTTTGTGCTTGTAAACAGACATGCTGCTCTCTGGTTTACTTAAGAGAACTCAAGTAATCAAATTATATCTGATTCCAGAAAAAGCCTTTACTTCACCAGGTTAGGGTTCTCAGAATTCTTCTGGAAGCTAATTGTTCATCATGACAGTAGGTACAACTCAAGGACCAGAACATTTTCTCTTGATGACTTTAGATTGGAGAGGAATTGACTGCTGGAAGGAGCCAAGATGAACCAACATGCAGATGGATTGCTGGTTTTTTGTTTTGTTTCCCTTTGTCATTTTCCAATCTTTTAACAGAGAAAGGTAAAGAATTGAATTTTTGAAAATCTGTATTTTGCTGTTTATGGTGTAACTGACTGGAGTGTTCTAAACTGAGGGAGATTTTGGCGAAGCTTTCACCTGCTGAGTAGTGGCAACAAGAGAAATGAAACATCTGTAAGATCAGAGCGAAAATATTTGCTCTTTAGTTGCCACTTCAGAAATCTCCTGTGTGAATTAAATGCTTCACTGAAAGGTAGAATCAGCAAAGGTAGCCTCTTACCTCTATACCTGATAGCAAATCCCTGGGCTTGATTGATGTCATCTGAGAAAAAGTACAAGATGACAAAATCCAAAGAGATGTTAAAGGTGTGGGGAGGCCGGTTCTTGCCATTAAAACGGGCTAGAACATGATAGGTGTAACCATCCAGCAATTCCACCATATCTGTAGCATCTTTGATTTCAAAAAGGACAAAGCTGAAGTGGATTTGAGATGCTCCTGGAACTTGTATGGTCCAATAACAGACTTTGCCTGTGCCATATGTGTCAGGAAAATCTGGGGAATAGATCACAGCTGTAGCAGAAGTGTAATTCCCTCCACAGGCACCAATAAGGGCTGTGAAAACAAGAGGAAAGGGAGAAAAATGGAAAGAAAGAAAGAAAAAAGAGGTAATAAATTAATTTTGTGAAGTTTTAGCACCCTGTAGATTCCAATACTTAAATGTGACTTGAAGGTACAGACTTGCTAGGCCAGCAGGATGCACTGTCTCTGCAGCTGCTCCTTCCCTCCCACAGCACTGGGAGCACAGCCTTTGATGCCTTTGCTTGGAATACTCTCCTTATGCCTCATTACTCTGACACCTATGCATCAGTCTTGAATCCTGCAACTATCCCTTGTCCTTGTATGTAACCATGAATCCTTTTGTACATCCCTGCAGAAATGGGATAAAAGATAAATCACTGATTCAGGGGCTTCTACTCCATCCCTAGCAGGCAGGCAGGCAAGTGGATTAGTGACTATTAACTCTCACTGCTTAATTACTGACATTCCTTCACAGCTGTATGAAATTGAAAAAACAAATCTTCACAGAACAGGTGAAGTTGAAAGGGACCCTGAAGATTGTCCAGTCAAATCCTCCTTCTGAAAGTAGGAGACAGTGTCTGGTTGTGTTTTAAGTCTCCAAGGACGGAGACTCTTCAGCCTCTCTGGGCAACCTGTTCCAGTGTCACCTTCACTGTAAAAGAATTTTTTCTTTATGTTTAAATGGATTTTCCTGTATTTCAGTTTGTGCCTGTTGCCTCTTGTCTATTCACTAGACAGCACTGAGAAGAGGATGGCTTCACCTTTACACTCTCCCATCAGTCAGCTTTACAAATTGAAAAGGTTCCTCCCTAGGCCTTCTTTTATCAAGGCTAAACAATCCAAGATCTCTGTCTCTCCTGTAATACCTTAGTCACCTCTGTGGCCATATATATGTGCTTTCCAAGCATCCTGTCTTTTGATCTTGCCCAAGTAATAGTTGACCTTGCCTTCACTAAGTAACTGGAAAAAGATACTTTTACAAAGTCTAAAGAAAAGATTTGTTGCTATTTTTGTATAAGAAACAATTTACATGCAAGTAAATTGTTGTATTCCTTGATAACTGTCCAGATTCCCACTGCAAACTTAAATACCAGTGAATCCAGAGAGCAACTCGAATGCCACCGACTGACAATGCCTATCCATACATGTACATACAATTTTTTACTCTCTAGTAAGATCAATTCTTAGGGAGTCTTTCTGTGACATGCTGCTTCTGATAGCTGACTTAGTACCACTTGTGAGGAAAGTGAGAGAACCTCTGGAGCATGAGCAAGCATCATTTCTTGGAAGAGCTATTTCACATTATTAATGGATGAGAATTTTATGCAGAAATGGAAAGCAGCTTTATTTTATACCGAATTGAGGTGTTTTGCTGTTTTGTGTGCAACAGTTCTCATTGGTTTTGAGCCTTTTCCCTAATTTGCTGAACATGTGAGGCCTCTCCTTTGGGAAAAACTGAGCCTGCTTCGATACTTACTGTCAAAAAGAATGACTCTGCCATCCCCACCGCAAGGCTGAGTATGGTCTCCAAAGCAAACACTGTTGCATTCCGTACTGGCTGCCTCCCCGTATCTCCAGTAGTCAGGATTATTTCCACAGAAACAAGCATAACCTGATTCCATGCCTGCAAACTTTGACAACAAAGATGCATAAGGAAGGGAGGAATAGCATTTGAAGGAGTGACAGCGGGAGGTTGTTTGAGCAGGAAAGCTGGCAGCAGAATATGTGTGTTTTGGAGAAGTATGATTAGTCAGAGGAACCACCACAGGCTATTTTTGCTTGGGCTGTTAGGACGCTACTTAAGACTAGGGAGAAAGATGGAATGGAGTGCACCTTGACACTCACAACTGCAGTAAGCAACTGTATTTTCTCCTGGCATTATTCATTAGTCATTTGTCCAGATTCCTCTGGATGCAGAGACAGGGCTGGATCTCTCTGAGTGGAAGTGCAACCTCAGACCTCCCAAAGGTTAAAGAAAAATGAGTAACAGGAGAAATATGATAGAGAGCTTTAGGCATGGTGCCATTTTTGTCTTTGAAAACATTTTGTAAACGTATGTCAAAGAAATCACCTTAAATTGCTGACTTCGGCAGGAGCTGATGCATGTTTGGATTGTAAGTTTATTGGAGGTCTCGCTGGTGCCAGTCAAAGGTGGTGGCTCTCCATGGTCCTTGTAACACCCCAGATTTCCTGGCACTGGCAAGAGTAACACACAACAGTCATTCTAGAGGTTTGCCTGTAAACATCCAAGACACAGACCCTTTATGCTCTACCTGATTTCTAAGCAGCTCTCTCTGTGTTCTGGTCTGGATTTTGCAGTATGGGAAGCGTTACTCTTTGTTACTCATACTCTATATGATTCTTGTCAGATTTTCCAAACACACCCAGGGATGAGTGATGGGGCAAAAGAGTATCATATCTTCTCAGCCATATACCTGTCAGACTGTCTAGCTGGTTTCAGTAAGCTGCAGTAAAATAGGCAAGATAAACACCTTGTTCATTTCTCCTGACAGAGGCAATGAAAAAAACCCAAGGCATTAAGTGGGTTCAGGGGGATTGTGGTTTTGTTTTTTTTACTATTGGCATGCATATTCAGAAAATGTAAATTAAACTATGTGATTTCTGTCTGATCTTCCACACGGTGACATTCTGGAAGTTTTCAAAACAGGACATTTGAGGAAGGGAACCTAAACTGTTCTAGGATGGAGTTTGGCAAGTTTTATGGGAGGGACTATATACTTATATAGGGGAATTTCCTAATATTTAAAACTTGAATTCTGATATGAATCTAAAGTATCATACAAAGAGATGAAAAATGAGCAATATTACTTTAACTCCCGTGTCCCATCTGTTTACATTAATACAATGTTTCAAGGCTCCTTGGTCACTATGGGAGATCAGAGTTTTCCCCCTTCAGTGCATAATTTGTCCTCTTTTTTTTTTTTTTTTTTTTTTTTTTTCTTTTTTTTTAAAACCC
>VZTE01002601.1:279885-333812 GCA_013397775.1 Eulacestoma nigropectus
TTTTTTTTTTTTTTTTGGTTTTGCACTTTTTTTCAAAGCACTGGAATTTAGCCATGACCACCCCCCAGAGAGGATGTGGAGTACAATACAGTGCTGTGGTAATGGCATAAAATTATCCCTCGCCCACATGTCATATCTGCTCACATACTTGAAATTAAATCTGGTACTAGGTCTATGTTCAGATAAGTTTTATCCCTGTGCCAGATTGAGATTCTGTTTGTCCACCTAACTGCCACAGCTCTGTATGACATGTTGTGGTGAGAGACCTGTATGAGTGTTTTATTTATGCAGTCATTGGTTATTACAGTACTCAGTAAACTTATTATAAATAATGACATAATGTTGCTTCAAATATTGTTCATAAATTAATTTTGTTTTCTAAGAATACAATTTCAATTAGAAATACTTGCATGGAGTTATGGCTTTGATATGCCTTGCAGCAACATTCATGTAAGTACTGAGACTTCAAGTTACAGCCTGATTTAACATACCTTTGGAAATCCCCATTTGCAGCCCCACCCCAGCTGAGTACAGCTGGGCAGATAACTCTGAGAGAGCTCATTCTTTTTTGTATTTCTTTTGTATTGTGCATGATTTCACTGCCCTGAAAAAGCTTCCTACTTATCCAACCTAGCTCATTTTCCTAAGAGACCTGGGATTTTTTTTTTTTAAACTAGCTTTATTAGTGAGAACTTTCAACCTTGGTTCCAGAGGATTAGTACTTCAGTATGTTCCATGCTAAGAAACCTGACTGAGTAATTTGAAAGCTTCTTAAATTTTGTAACTAAATCAAGCATACATCCTAAGACTAATTAGTCTCTTTGGTGTCCCAGCAGTATTTTAACCTTCTTTGCTCTTAATATTCAGCCTGCTAAAGAAACTTGGCAAAAAATGAGGTAGTCAGTGTTCTGCAATTACTGTTCATGCTCACCAGTGATGTTCCACTATTACACTGTCTTCACCCATTTGTATTTATTTGTCTTCTTGTGCTTAAAAGGTCACCACTACTGCACAAGCATATTATTTTTCTTTTAAGCAGCGTTTGACATAATGAGGTCCTGGCAAACACCACAGCTTCTGCATTTTACATGTTAAGGCACGTATTAAATGTATTAAAATATGGAATTAATCATTTTGAGCTCAAAACCATGTTCCAGCTATGCTCATCTAGCTGTCTTTGAAGAGCCTCCTAGCTTTTTGCAATGGCAGTATGCACAAATTGTCTGAGCTTGTTCCTGTGTTCCATACAGCTCTGTGTAACTTACCTGGCCCTGCCATTTAACACTTCATCGACATTTCAGTCAAATTTATTACATTACATACATGCACACTTGGAAACATGATTCCAGTAATGAAATCTCTTTATGGGGAGAGAGTCATGTGAGTCATAAACATGATGATGTAATTAAGTGGTATAGCAAGCCTTTCTTTCTTTCACATTTTGGGAGTGTAAGTTGTTATTTCCTTTGAACTTAAACCTAACCTCATTAACAAGGAGACCAGAAAAGTCAGGAATAGCTGCAACATTGCAAACAAAGCATCTGAAGCATTCGGTTCTGAATCCTCCATGTGAGATGCACATGTTCTCTCAGGACTCGGAGCTGCCGTCTTGCCTTTTATTTTGTTTATGTCCATTCCAGTCTGCTTAGCAGACATTAAGAAGAAGAGAGGAAGAAAAGGGAAGACTAAGCTCCTCCTGGAGTAACTACCACTGCCTCCTGTGACTGTGCTCATGCACCTTCACCTAACACTGCTAAACTCTGTACAGCCTGTTTACATATGCAGAATGTCAGAACACATTTCTGACTGAAGCCTGTAGTGTTATGGATAAACGTTAGGGAATGAGACACATGATATAATCATGTGAATCCATCACCATAACAAAAAATCCTTAACTGTAGATTCTTAATTATTGTTACGATGAATCACTGCATGCAAATCTCTCTAGGCAATCAAGATGCTGCATGTTGTTGGCATTGCCATGGTATTATGTGGGCATAGTTAATAGGTAACTTATGCTCCAGATACTTTCCTAGCAGCAAATATCGTTAAGGGAAAGAAGCTTATATAAGAAATTTTTCTCTAAAATTTTTCAAATAGGATTTTTTTTTTTACACAATTGCTCGCTTGCTCCATCACAAAACTCAAGTTTTGTATTGTGCACTTCACAAGATAGTTTTGATGGTCCTATGACTTAGCATCATGCTTACTGAAAACAGTCTGGTGAAGAATAAAACATTTTTTTACTTACACAGCTTCATAAACCATGAGGTTTGTATTAAGATTTGGATGGGCTTGCAATGTACAGTTTGCTCTAAATTGCTGCAATTCCTTTTTCTAGTATTGAGTTTCAGTGCAAGGCTTGAAGCAGCTGCTACTGGTCAAAAGGACATTTTGTAAATGTAAGTCTGGATTATCTGTGCAAATAAGTGTCCAAGTTTAAATCCTCTGCTCCCCACCACAGAGAAAACGAGCGAGGCTGGTTTTAAAAGGATCCTTTGTGTAGAACAAATGGAGTGGAGAGAATTTGCCTTTCAGCTTTTTTCCTGGTGCCATATCCAGATAATTTGTTAACATCTGTGGTCTTTAAAGAAAATGCAAATTCTTTCATTTTAGACCAAGTTAAATTTCTTAATTAGGAGCGTCAGGTTTCTTAAATCGTGCCTGGTATATTAGAAAAATAAGAGTAAGATGTCCTCTGAACAATGAATATCAGAGTGTTGAATGATTTTGTGTTATTTAAATTAGACCCCTTAATCTGTATTTAAGTCTAGGTAAAAGGCTTCTGTCTTACAGTCACACTTATGTATTTGTTTGCCTAGCCTGAATATGGGAGTCACTCACATTCATTAAAAAACCCCAAACAACAAAACTATGAACAAAGTAAAAAAAAAAAAATCACTTTAGATCCATTTTTCTTGTCTGGTTTTGTTTTCTTAACTTCAAGTAAGAAATATACTTCTTCCAATTGGATGTGTGCCTATATATGGACACGTGCTCTGGTGCTTAGCAGTGAAGACCTAAGTTATGCCTTAGAAACAGAGGGTAATTGCACAGAAGGAAGTTAGGAAAGCAAGTGAAGACATTAATGATTAGACTTACTGAAATGTGTAGCTATGGTTGCTTGTTAGCAAGCAAAACTAGAATTCTTTAATATTTAGGTGTATTTTAAAGAATGTGATTCAGGAAAGAAAATTTTGGAACACTCTGACACAAATCATGACATTGTGGACATGGGAAAAAATAGAATACATTAAAAATACTAAATTCTGCAAAGAAGCTTCATGTGAGGAGCTTGTGAATTATCTGATTTCAAAAAAATCAAAGTCCAGGTTGTGGTTTCACAGCAATGCTAAGTATCTGCACCTGCCAGAGACAGAATTCTAGCCCAGAGTTCCCATATACCACACAGACACCTTTTCCCTATGTCCTCTCAGAGTCTTTTGTTTCCTCCAAGCAATTCTGTGTGTGATGCACTATACACATTAAACTAATGTAATTCATTTTACGAGCTAATTTTAATGGATGGACACGTATATACCTTGTAAAAATGTTCCTTTTCTTTTTTGTCCTCTAGATTTAAATAAATTAATGATATATTTCTACAGATTCAAAGAACTAGCAGTACTTCATAAGTTTTGTGTGATTCCCTGTCACACAGAATTATTTGTAAATAATATAATCCAGTAATTCCGAGATAAGATGAAGGGATAGCAGTGGAGGAACAATTCAGTAAGCCTGTCATTAACTCTAAAAAACCTGTGTAAAATACAGCTTCGTCTGCAACTGAAAATAAGCTGTTCTGCCTTATCCTGGTTTCTGTTTGGAAATCACTACCCACTGCTGTGTAACTGCCAGTCTCTGTTCAACTGAGACACAGGCCTAAAAACAGTGCATGGTGCTCTTACTTCGGCAGGATGGAATCTCACAGTATTTCCAATATATTCCATCTTCATGTTCTGCAATATAGCACCATGGGCTGACATCCCCATCAGGGTTTCTGAAAGAGAAAAATAGTGAGCAAAATTCAATTTTTTTTTCAAAAAACCACACACACACAAAAAAATCAATCTCATTAACCTTCAACGGCATCACTATTTTTGCTCTAATACCTCTCGTTGACTTTATTTACCAAGAAAAATGCAAAGTTTTGCATTATCAGGAAGTTCAGATAGCTTTGGTTATTACAGTATTCATCAAGCATAAGATGCTAGTAATGTCTCAAATGTAGCCTTTTTTTTATTCTAAGTTTAAAAGGTGCAGAGCTTTTTCTGGTCAGTCCTGACAGGGAGGAGGATTTTCTGTCCCACATCCTGTGTACAGGTTGCACAGGCTCATAAACTTGATTTTTTGCCTTGGTACAAAATATTCCAGACTCCAACTTTCTGTATGTGTGGTGATAAAAACTCTTAGCTGATAAAGTCTTCTGGGAAAGAGTTATTTTCTTTCCCTTCAATAAAACTGACTAAATCCATTCCAGTGATCTCTCTATATTGATGGTTAATTCCTTGTGTGTCCATGATGATGACGATCACTATTTTAATAATTATTTGCTGTTGAATAGCATCACTTACAAATGCACACCTAATTAGTCATTAGGTTATTTAAACTTTTTTCTGTGTACACTTTGAAAAGCTATTCACGTTGTAAAGATCTGTTTAAGAGAATAAATGGTTATTTTGGACACTCGGGGTGAAATATGACCTTTTCTTTTAACTGGGACCAGTTACAATCTTTTTATCACATCCTTTGGCATGAATTCCATTAATGACACAGCCCTACTGAAGTGTCAGTTCAGCTGCATGTTGTCATTTACACGCATTAACAACTCTTTTGTGGGAGATCCAATTTTAGAAATTCTGTGGATGTTTTTTTGGTCAAATAACAGACTGCTGAAAACAACTGGTGAGTTGAGTTCAGTTTAGATGACTAAAATGTTGCTAGTTAGGCTTTCAAACAGATTAGCAGAGGTAGTGGACAGTGAAAGTCTAAGACTAGCTATGCTAGGAATTTAGGTGTAATGCAAGAGCTTCTAGTAGCTAAAAAAAGTAGAAGACTAAAACCAAGTAAAGCCTGTACTCAAACTTCTCCCTTTTCCCTTGTTTCCAGACTTACAGGAATTTTTGCGTTTACATCTTCATGACAGAAACCGTATGTCTGGAATTGAATCATGATAATGGCACTCTGCATATAAATGCCTTAAAAATGCGAGGAAATTGTAGAGAAACATGATGAATGTCTTTAGGAATCTTTGTCTTGAACCTCAGAAGTGCATACAGTTAGAAAACAACTCTCTGTCTTTCAGAATCTCCAAAAATTTCAGTCTTTGTAATTTTGTTATGGTTGAAATGAGTGGAACGTTATGAGGCATTTCCATCTTAACAGGGTGTCTTGAAGTAAACAAAGTATTCCAAGTAAGGACCACCCATGGAGAGGTAACATGCTTCTGATTAATACTTCAAGTGTAAAATTAGATTATTCAAATGTTGTCCCTAAAATCAAATCTCAAAGCAATGTATTATGCCTTAAAAAAGCCTCATGAGGTATGTGCTGCCTGAGAGAAGGGAAGATCAACTTGTCCATTGTCATCAAACAGGTGAATGTCAGAGAAAGAGCTAAAACAGCTGTATCACAGGCCTCGACAACATTTGCATGCTAAAGATATATTCTGGCACCCTTAGTCACTTTCCAAGCTTTCTTTCAAGAGAATGTGAAGTTAAAAGTCATCCATTAGTTAGGACTGTCATTCTGTACACCTGTGAGAATATTCCTAGGCCAAGTGATACAGCATAAGGAAGAAAATGCCTAACCTTCCAGTCCAACTCCATCTCAATGAGGATAATCTAATACCTAGCAGACTGAGGTAAAAAAGCTCTATTTGGTAATTAAGTAATTTCTCAGGTTTACATATCAGATTATGGGCTTCTTGCTCCTTGTAACACTTAAAAAGTTCTCATTTGCTAGGTAAAGCAAGTCTTTAGAATATCTGGATAAACATTCAGTTTCTTATACATTTTTGCACAGCTTGTACATGTTTTGCTTTGTACCAACCAAAATATTAGCCAGAAATGACTGCCAAAAGTAAGATCCTGTATATACAGTCTGTCTAGAATATTGCCACACAGCAACATCAACATTACATTGTTGAGTCTGCTATTTGTATCAGAGAGAATTCAGTGGCCACTATATTTTTCATAGCTCTGTATTAGTATGCCTACTGAGACACAGAGCTGAAAAGCCTGGAGAACCCACACATCTCTGAACTTAAGTTCTGATTTGGCTCCTAAATACTGAACTTCTTAAATTAAGTTTTGTTCTAAGTTCTATCCATAGTTATTGGAAGACTTCTCTAGAAGGCAAGGAAACAAGTGCATCTGCCATGGCTTAATCTGGTATTGTAACCTCTGGCAGATGAGCTTCTGAATTCAAATAACTACTCTAACTCACTGATGCTCACTTAGAATTTTTAGTGCCTATGTAAGTTTCATTAGCACAAAACTTGGAAACAGAGTGTTTAACAGAATCAGGCTTGTGTGTGAGGATAAAAACCATCCAGAGACTCCTCCAGACACTCGCTGCACTGCTGTACTTCTGATTTGGATCTTTTTTTTTTATCTCCACCTTTTCATTTAAGTAATCTATAGTCTTTCTCTGTCATGCCAGCTTACAGACTGGACACATAAGGGACAGTGCTGACAAAGTGTGGGAGCTGGGGTGAAAAAGTTATTCTACTAATGGTGCTCATAGATCCAGGGTACTAATTAAAGGATAAACCAAAAAGTGTTAGACACTGTTCTGACATTCTTCACTGCATGACAGGAAGTTTCCTAATTTTCTGTCAACTGCTTAAAGTAACACTGGATATACAGGCAATGTTAAAGCAATGTGATACTTCTTACCTGCAGTAGTTATGCTCTCCAAGCCCTCCTTCCCCATTGGGATATTTCACAGTATTATAAGGATGCTCAAAGGTCTCATTCCAAAAAAGACAAGGTTTCCCTGCATATTGGGAGGTCTGGTTCTGAGTGCCACGATAGTCAGCCCCATTTGCTGTATAGCATTCTGGGAAGAAAGAGAAATGAAAAAAGAAAGAATGTATGTAGGTTTAGTGTTTGTTCTTCCCTCACCCTCCACCCCATCTCCAACAGACCATGTTTCCTGCATTGTTTAGGCAGCTAAAGATGCTGGCTAGGATTTAAGATTTTTCTCAGTCAAACCTCTATTCAAGAGATTACGATGTCATTACTTTAATAAACAATGTATAAAACAGGTCTGAAGAGAGGTTTACACAATTAACATGCATTTTCTGAATAAGCATAATACTTTTTTTACTGTTTTCCCTGTGTTTTACTCATTAGCACAACTCTGTAACTTGTTAATTTTCCAAAAATGAAGTTATATGACATTACCAGTCTGTTACTTGTCAGCATATTAACCAAAATCTCATGCCACTTCAGCTGAAGTTGTGACTATCTGTACTTTATAAAGTCAAAGACTTTGTAGGCACGGATCTTACCAACATTTACATTCTGATTTAGAAAACTTCTTAGGGATTGAATTGCCTTAGAAAGGGACCTCCTTCAGTAGAGTATAATCATGATTTGCTACTAAAGCATTTATGCTTTTCAGATTAACAAGGATGGATCAGTATTCTTCTGCCTGACTCATATTTCCTCCCACTTATGTTTGTCTTCCTGGCTTCCTAATACTCAGCAAGTTAGAAATCAAAGTAGAGAATGATTTCTCTAGTTACTAAATACATTATTCCCTTCTGAACTACAAATTTCATGCTGCCTGGCTTTGCTGGGTCTTGTTAATCATAGAATGGTCTGGGCTGAAAGGGACCTTAAGGATCATCTAGTTCCAAACCCCCTGCCACGGGCATGGACACGTTCACTGGATATCTCCTGATCAAATAAATAATCAAATGCATGAACAATTTTACTTTTGCTGAAGTTGCAAAATATTTTTGATTAAATTATGCAATGTGAGTGTGACAGAGCATAGGAACATGTTGCCCAGCGAGGCTGTAGAACCTCCATCCTTGGAGATATTCAAAAGGCACCTGGACATGGTCCTGGACAACCTGCTTTAGGTGAGCGTGCTTGAGCACAGCAGTTGGACAAGATGACCTCCAGAGGTCACTTTGATCTCAACCATTCTGTGATTATCTTCCAAAAACAGTCATTATAATTAGCGTACCATAAATAATTCCATCCTGTTTATAATTAATACTTGCTAACATTTATCATCCTTGCATTTATTTAAGAATAGGATTAAAATATAACAGTCTGTGACAGAATTAAAACTGCTGTGTTACACTGCTGTAAACATTTATTTGTACTGGACAGCCTTGCTGGGGAAATTCACAAATGCTTTCTGCTAACTACAGGCTGTGAAACCTCCTGTTTCATCTGATAGTATTCTCTGTAGAAACCATATTACAGCTGCAGAGACGTTCTACTGCCCTGAGGGAGTGGGAGAGTGCTCTGAAGTATGTGCTGATCTCAGGTGTCCCTCATGAGATCTAACTTACAAAACAAGTCTAGAAAGACCTGTGTGGCTGCAGTTGGAAGAGGAAAAAAAAAAAACACCCACATTTTAATCCTGATATTAACAGTACACCATTTTTGTATTTAGAACTACTGCAGAAGAAGGAAAAACGTATTATTAAAACCATGCCTCTGAAATTAGTTTAGTCTGGGCTCACAAATATCAGAATGGTACAATTATAATAATTATTTCAGAGTTCTGTTACACAGCAGATGAAAGACAATGGTTTTGTGCTTTCACTGTGCATTTTCATGCCTAGGCAAGTTTGGATTTCTATTAAATGAAATTTTGTTGCTGAAGGCACACAGATGAGGTGTCTGCACAGCCATTAATGTATTCTGCTATCATCTGTGGACAGAAAGCTAAATAATTTAACCAAAACAAGCTTCAATACTCCTCCTTACTGTAATTTACCTGACTGCCTTAGTAATACAGGTGGGCTGCATTTGCTTAAAAATGCAAATCTGAGTTTCCAGTATTCAGGCCACCACAGATATTTGTATAAACATGAAAAAAAACCACTTTAAGGTCACAACTAAGTTGCAACTTTCTTCAATACCTCTTTTGCTTTCCAGTTAATATAAAAGCTTTTGTAGGTTATAGCTGAAAATATAAGCTGATGAATTTAGCAGAAAAGAGAGAAAAATGTAATCAAAATAGATAACCAAATAATATGCAGTATAAAGAATTTGTGAAAAGTGATAAACACATCCAGAAAAGATACCTACATTAGCTTTGTGCTACTACTTTTTTTTTTGCTTCTCACTCCTAAATGAGAAGCAATATATACTTCTATCTACTCAGAAATGTAAGGAATGCTACAATACCTGAATTTAGTCTGGCACACAAACTAAACTGAAGTTAACTTCACTCCATTTTAGGATCTGCTGAGACTGGCCCATGCTTTAACTTGCAGTAGTGACTGACTTACATTTTCATGTCAGCTTTTTTTAACTGATTTTCTTCAAACTTCACTGCACTTCAAGAACAAAAGGAAGAGTCAGATGTCTCTTCATTCCCCTTAGCTGCCAGCTTTTTGTTGCCAAGACAATAGGTCTGTATCAGTGCCTCCTGTGTTCCTTTACACTATCAAGAGATTTGGTGCAAGTGTGCCAGCTGAGTTGTAACAAAGCTCCCCTGGCTTAGATGTAGATGTGGAAAGGGGAGGCAGTGAGATACCACACAAAATCATTGATTATCCCTGAAACACTGAAGTGAAAACTTTAAGTCATGGAATTTAGCAGCTGTTATCAAATGAAATACAAAACCTTTTGTGTTACAGGGAATTTGGATTTGGTTAAGGATTAATAATAGTTTTGCCATAGCATGGGAGTGCAATCTTTTCAAATTAATATTGGCATTTTAAAAAATCAGGTCAGTTGTCCTTGCTACGCTCCCTCCTGGCTTCTTGTGCACCTGCTCACTGGCTAAGCATGGGAAACTGAGAAGTCCTTGATTTAGAGTAAGCACTACTTGGCAACAACTGAAAAATCAGTGTGTTATCAACATTATTCTCACACTAAATACAGAACACAGCACTGTACCAGCTACTAAGAAGAAAATTATACCAGCTGAAAGCAGGACACAACCCTACATTCTTTTACCTTGAACAGTCAGCTTTGAGATCTGCTGATATACAGTTTGTACAGTTTTCAGTAAAATTCCTAGTAGCAGAGTTACAGATGTCAGCATATTCAGTATCTTGTCAGTAAACAACTCAATTCTTCTGTTTATCACACGCAGTCATTTCATTATATTTTGCTGCATGACAGCCAAGACGCTACCTTAGTGATTTCACCATGAAATTAATACTCCCAATGTGCTGAAGGTGCATGTTTCATCTGCAGAAAGGCCACTGTCCTCTCTATTTCAAATCCAAATCCTAAGAGATTCTGAAGAACAGGAGGTTAGAACCTCCACCCTACTTTCCATCTTGTACCACTAGTGCAATAATTCTGTGAAAAGAGCTTGAAAAAAGCTCGTCACCTAGATTTGTCTGCACAAAACTAATTCATACGAGGTCATCTAAACTAAACAGTCAGAACAGACTGGACTGCACAGTATTGGTAAAACTCTTTGGTTTACTCAAATCACCTGATTTCTATTTGGTAGGTTATGTAGAAGGGAGGGGGAAAAGAGTAAATCAACCAGCAACAACCACCTCCCTATGTTGTAGCACCCACTGGATCCAACTGCCTTGGGTTGACTGATACTTCTATGATACTTAAGGCTATGAAGCCCTTCACTTGGAATGTAACATCAGAACTGTGACTCAAGAAAATTAATACTGGTTCTTTGAATTTCAGCAAGCCTTATTCCTTAAAGTTTTGTAAGACTATGGTAAACTATGAGAGAACTTGCACTGTATCCAAGTCCTCTCCTCAAAGACAGCAAGGGAAGAACACTACAGCTGACAGCGTCCGAGAAGGCATCAGGATGCCACTGTGCTTGGTAGATTTGCCACAAGGTTTTTGTTCATGCATGCAAGGCTCAAACTATCCCGTCAGCCATAAACCTCTATTAAAACACTAGGGTTTCAGAGAAAACATGAAGAAAGCTGTGACCACTCAAATCTACAAGTGTGTGACCTCATACTTCTAAGATCTTAGTCCGCTGGGTTTCAGACATAGTTTGAAGTAGAGGCTTATGTCAAATCTGTGATTAGAATCAGTGTCCATGATGATTTCACTCAATTAACTGCCTAATGACCCTGCCGCTTCTACTGTTTCATGGGGATGTCTGTAAACAGAATTAATCAGAGATTAATCAGAGATAATTAATCAGAGAACCTTTGCAGTGGTTCTAGTCACGAAAGGTTCCAATAGGTGCTGCTCAGGCTAATGTTTATGAGCTTTAGTGAGAAAACATGGACAGCAGTTTGTTGTCAGGGCTGTTTTGGTTTCAACACATCAGGTGCCATGGTTGACAGAAAAGTAACTTTTTAAAATGAATGCTGGGACTAGGTAAGTATGTATTGAGTGACAACTGCTAGAACAAAAAAGCAGAAAACAAGACTAGGGATGTTGTCCACTCTAAGTGAATACTCAGTGTGTGATACAGGTTCACAATTAGTTTTATTAGACCCAGATCAACATTTGGAAGATCAAACAGCAGCTGTTGTAGAAATTCTTTCCATCTGTGTCGGTTTCTTCTTCAATGTAGGGACCTTACAATGATCATTTTCCTTTGTTACTTTGGGACTGCATGGCTGCCTGCACTCCACATGGGCGCCACTTTAGGATCATTTGAAAAATTAAGGTAGTGCAGACTATAATAGCCTGACTTTTTTACTAATGATAAATCACTGACATTTCAGAGTCTGCACTGGCTTCCAATGATTTTCTCAAAGACATCCATCTAGAGACATTACAAATTGCAGACTGAAGGGGTGGAGGTTTCAGGGTGTTTTAAATGAGTTCTTAGAGTACTTTCCAAGTTTGAGCTTGTACATAGCTTTTGAGACTGAAAATTCAGAATGACAAGCTTCTTCCTATTCCACTGGAGAGAAAAAAAAAAGAAACCACTTTGTTTGCTTAATGTTTTGGAAGCTCCTTGGAGCACTGACTAGTGTCCAGAGAGACTGACAACAATTATCAACCTGAAGCTAGCCTACCCAAGCCTAAAGTTGTCCTACCACCTACTGCCCAAAAAAAAGCAAGGTTTTCTTTTAAAGATCTGCAGATTAATGAAAGATAAATGAAAGTGGCTGCTGTTTAAATCTTGGGTTTCATTACAGCGGTGTAATTAAATGTTCTGTAAGGTTGGACCAAAAATTAAAGGTTCCTTGAATTTACATGGTATAACTGCCTGCTCAGTTTTCATTTGTTTTTCCTACAGCCTTTTAGAAAAGTCAGGAAAATGCTTAAGCAGAATATAAGGGTATGAAACCAAGGGTGCCAGGTCCGATAATGACTCAGTGTGGGTTGCTTGATGCATATGCTTGCATAGTATTCTAAGAATAGTTTTAAGTCATTTCCATTCTACCTAAACCGTTCTAGCTCTTGCTGGAGATTGCAATTTAAGCACTCCTCCTTAAATGAAAGCACTGTATCTAGGTGCAGATGGCAACAGTTACAGGCACTAACCAGATGCTGCAGTCTCTAATTTGATTGAAAGGGTATAATTAGACAGCAGAAACACTTCAATGAGAAAGTAACGCACAGAGGAAAGGACAGAAACCACTTAACTGATGCCAAGATACCCCGGCAGTAACGGAGGCAGGGGCCCACGGATGGAAGGGGCAAAACACCACATCACCTTCTTCAAATGAGAACATTTTTGTTTCCCTAGAGATGTGAATAGGGATTCTATTATCATAGGTTGCCACAGTTCTTCATGTGGGAACACTGATTAAAACCAGAAGAAGCTCCAGGAGATGAAAGACACAAATATGGCTTCTGTGGTCATTATTAAAAATATTTTTAGCATTGCAATGGTTTTCTTTGAAGATGCAGTTTTATCGACTGAACCAAAAGTTAATTTGCATACTATCATAGGAGTGGTCAGGAAAAAAAAATCTCATTCCATATTATGTTATGATGCAAAAGAAATACTTTTGGGAATTATAAGGCCGATTTAGATCTACCCAAGTAAAAAAATAGTGTAGTATTTTTACATTTCAATACTTTTCTATTCCAATTCATACTAATACAATACAAGCACTCATCAAAACTATCACGCTTCTGTGCCTGGGCTGTAACAGTAAAAACCCCCCACAACAGAACAGTTGATATAAGCCAAAGAAAAGCCATCACAAAAGAATTATCCTTGTTTAAAATTGCAATTTTCAAAATTGCTAGAAAACAACTCCCCATTTGTTAAATCAGACAGTTAAATTTTGATGTGATGCTATGTGAGGGCACTTGGTTAGCTGATCATTTTTCCTTTACAATGTAAGGGCACTCCACATGCTGTTTAAAAATGGTTTCTTGCTCATTCTACATATCCATGCAAACACACACACAGACATACACATATAATTTTTGAAAGTCCTCAAATGCAATCATTTTTGCTGGTCAGAATGAGAGACTTAATTAGCATTGGTCCAAGCCAGAGAGCAGCCACAGTGAATATTCGATTATACTTGAATTACACCACCTGAGATTTGATCAAACCTTGACTGAAGCATCCATCTGTCTTGTAAAAATGTACATTCCTGGAAATGTACAGACATGCAGAGTTGATAATTGTGTTCCCTGGCAGTGTGTGAGCTGTCACATATGTGAACTTACTATCCTTGTGAAATTTTGACTCTAATCGTCAAGCTAATTACTTTTCATCACTTAAAAAAAAAAAAAAAAAAACAACAACCAAAAAAATCTGACTGGCCAGGCCTTTTCTGGAATATGTTGGAAGCAGGCAAGTTAGGTTATGAGCACAAGAGGCAGTTCCCATTATTTCTAAATGCTTCAAAGTATGCATTCTGTCCCTTTTTTCTTTTTATTTGTACAGTACAAACATGCCATATTAGCCAGAGCTTTGCAGCTGCTGGCTGGTCCTCAGCCACAAGATGCAAACACACTTGCTTGTCTTGTGATTCTTTATCACTGGAAGTAAGAATGTGTGATGTGGCCCCATAAGAATTTCTGTTCCTTAATACACCCATTTGTTTTCCTTCTTTGTGAAGTTTTAAAACTGTTGTTCCCTTGTCAAGTGTGGCAGACTGAATCCCTGTGGCAATTTTAGCAGGATGCGCCATGGCCACTGTGTGGATGAAGGGAGTGGTCAATTGCACAACCATTATGGTGTGATATGACAAAATTGAAAATTTTGCAGCTGGCAGCATGTAATCCCTGCCTTCCTCCCACTTCTTTGGCTCCATCCTGCTTAAATCCATCCACATAACTCTGGATTTTGAGTTATGCTCTATGCATGTACAAGCATGATATGCTGAAATGTCTGACTATTTCATCCCCTATCTGCCTAGTTAGAAAGGAAAACAAAAAACCTGCTTTTTCAAGGATTTCCATGACGCTTGCTTATGGCATATCAAGTAGAACTGCTTCTCTGAATCACCAAGGCACAGGCAGAATAAGACTACAAGAGATATAAGGTTTGTAAGAGAAGGCTGGAATAACAGCTCAAAGGAAAGACTCAGCTGGGAAAAAAACCAAAGACATGGTGACTCAGTATTGCTAAATGGAAAGAAAACAGAGAAAGGAAAAAGAGATTGATAACCATATACATTTCTGATGGGGAAATTAAATGAATACTATAAATACAGAAACTAGAAATTATAACTTTTTGCACTGAGTATATAAAATAACATTTGTTCACCAAAGCTAACATTTGCTGAAGGCATTTCCATTTCTTTGGCCTTGTAACACAAAACTCACCAAATTCAAACAGTCCTTTAATGGTAGGTGATCTATTCACACATCTATTTCTGATCCACTTGAGAAATTATGTATGGCTGATGTTTGAATGCACAAATGCCAAGGTCTGAATGCAGAAATGTCAGTGTTTGAATTAACAGAAACTGTTAGACATCACACGGCGAAGCAGAAACATTCTGTGAAAAGTAGCATAGTAGTATGTGCAAAAATGGTTGTTAATTCACTTTCATTTCTGACAATTGGAGTAATTTTTCATATCGTAATTCCAGAAGTTTCTCTCCTATCAGCAGATGATGGCAGTCTTTATTTTGACAGCCCTTTACAATAACCTTATTAAGACATGCATTAGAAAAACAAAGAAAGGAATAGGCATTAAAAACATACCATATGATAAACTGCCTTCCAAAAGCAATAGTAGTGTTTGTCATTTCACAATTCTGCTAGTTTCAAGTACAACCTGACACAGCTGATGCCATTTCAATTCTGTGGCATTAAAGGTCAAGATGAAGATCCTGATGTGTACCTTGTGCAGATTAGGAACTCAGCAGATCCTGTACATGCCATACAAAGTACAGGTTGTTGTTGAAATGCAGATTTGCACTGTTTCCAGGTTCTTTAGCAGAAGACACATAGGTGGCAGTACTTTCCAGATCCATTCTCCTCTGCTACACCTTTATTCAGAGGCAATATATAATTGTCTCTATAATCCATTCCCTTCTTCCCCTGCCCCAGCTGCTTGTGCTCAGGCATTTCTGTCCCCTTTAACCGTCCAACATTCACAATGGGCCACATCCTGCACTTGCTGCCACGCAGCCCTCTGTGAGAGACACGGTTACACATGGAGTATTCTGCCCACAGTTCTGCTCTGAAACCTTACAAGCAAACATTCTTCAACCTAGGCAAAGGAAGGAGTATCCATCGTGTGCACCAAACATGTCCTAAAGGTACTGGGAACGGACATGGTCCCTGTCTAGGCAGCTCTCTAAACGCTTATCTGAAAAAACTCTCATGTTTTACTTCTGAGAAGAAGTAAAGTTTACCAGAACTTTTCCTTGTAAAAGGGTTTTTATTCCCTGAAAAAGTCTATGTTAGTATTTTCCATATCTAATTAGGTACATCTACAAAAACTTGGTGAGCAAGTATGTGTTCAGAAAGAAGTAGAGCAAATTCTACTTTGTAAGAAGGAACAGCAAGTAAGAATACACAAAACGTATCCAGAAGGACCACACATCTGATAGCTGTGACACTGGGATCATCTGGAACTGCCACTTCAGATCTTGCAAAGCATGGCCAATGTTTACCAGAGGAGAACCATAGTACTTGAAATCATTAGTAACAACTAAAATGAGGACAAAAGTGTGCAGAGAAATTTTCAGGGAAAAATCACCTTAGGAAGTGAAGCTTCAGGCTTCCCAGACTCTGGCTGAACGAAAACCTAAGTGGTCAGAGGAGTCCAGGCTTGACTGGGAGCTGGAGCAGCACACTGCGGACAGGCAGGATGGCCACTCTTCAAGCTCTGGCTCTGCTGCCAGAGTTTTCCTTCCCAGTGACACAAACAATCGCACGCCCCTCTCCCTTTAAATGCCTCCATTCCACAGATCTAGCTATCGAACCACTTCTATAAAGAAACGTGCCGCTCTTCTTTCTCTTACACCATGCTTTCATGCAGTTTCCGAGCTCCCGGTGCAGCAAGCACAGAGAGAGCCTCAAATACCCACGAGCTCCACGCAAAAACACCCGCAGCAAGTTCGCACGAGCAGCTTCGAGCCCGGCACCGCTCTGGCGAGCAGGAAGGGACGTCGTCGCGACCTCGAAGAGGCGCTGCCGGGCGGCAGAGCCCTTCCGCGGGAGGCTGCGCGCCAGCTGCGGGTCTGCGGAGCTCGGGGAGAGGCTGCCCCGCTCCCCCGCCGCTCAGCCCTGCGAGGAGCTCGGGGAGCAGCCCCAAACGCGCCCCCCTCCCGGCTCCCCGCGGAGCGTCACTCACCGGAGAGAACGGGCTCGCGGCAGCAGCTCAGCGCCAGCCCGGAGAAGGCCAGGACGGCGGCGAGGGCGGGAGGCTCCATAGGCAGCGGCCGCCGGGCCGCACCGCGCTCGCAGGCGGCAGCCCCGGCTCTCCGGGGGTGGCAGACGGCCGGGAAGAGCGCAAAGTGCGGGAAGCGGAGGCCCTACAGCATGTGTCCTGTAAGTGCGCCCCGGCGAGGTGCCGAGTGGCAGATGAGGGATCCTATTACCAGCCATGTGACAGGAAAGGATAGAGACCGACATCCCAACCTGCTGCAGCGCGGGACCGCGGAACTGCCGCTTCCACTTCTGACACCGACAGGTTCGGGCTGACGGCGCTCGCCCCGGGGCAGCGCTTTGGCCCCGCGGAGCCCTCCTCGCAGGCCGGGACGCCTCGCCGCGCACACACGCACACACACACACACACACACACACACACACACACACACACACAAACACGAACACAAACACACAAGCTCCTCCATCCCAGCAGCGACCCAAGTCTCGCTCTCGTCACTCCCCTCGCACCCAGGGTCCCGCTGCGGCCGCGGAAGAGGTCGGGCAGGAGCCCGTCAGCCCCGTGGCCTAGCGCGGCCGGGCGCGGCCCCTGCCCCGCGCACGCCCTCCGCCCGGTGGGTGCCCCTGGGGGTGTCAGAGCCGATGGGAGTGCGCAGGTGGAGCCCGGCTGTCCTCTCCTGCGGCCGCGAAGGCACGGACGGACACGGGAGAGGAAGAGAACGCTGCAAACTTTCTGAGGGACGCGGGCGTGAGCGGCTCCGTGGGAGGCGAGGTGCCAGCGCCGCACGCTGCGATTTGGGGCGTCGTTCTAAAAGTGAAAAGGCACCTCCCGGCCGACAGAAGTGACCGGGCGGTGGAGCCATGCCCAGGGAGCGCTGGCAGAAAGCGGCGCGGCCGCTGAGCCCCCCGTGTCCCCCGTAGGCCGCGTCCCGGGGCGGGCGGCGCTGCGGCCGCTGTCCCGGCCCCGGGCCGCAGGGACAGGCACAGGGACAGGGGGACAGGCACAGGGACAGGGGGACAGGCACAGGGACAGGGGCAGGCACAGGGACAGGCACACAGCGCCCGCCACGCCCGGAGACCCGAGACATTCGCGGGCGGGCACGGGCACGGACACGGACACGGGGCCGTGAGGGGACACCCACGCCTACAGCGCAACACACACACCCAGCGCGACAAACGCAAACACAGCGGCCAGCGGGCTCCGGAACCGAAGGAGAAGGAGCAGCGTTGCTTTCTGAGAAGGCACATGCAGAAGGATAGGGTTTGTGGTTTGTTTTGGTTTCGTTGTTTTTTTGTTTTTTTTTTCGTCTGTATGAAGATACCAAAGGACAGTGTCAAGGTGGTAATGTCAAGCTATTGTCTAAACTTCTAAAAGTCTTATTACCTGGCCTGTGAGACGTTTTAGCAATGGCAGTACAGCTTTGCTGAGAAACAACCAACAGAACAAAAACCCCCCACGCTAACAGCAAAAAACATAGAGAAAGTTGCTGTGTTGAGAACAGAAAGAGGACAAAGGTCCTTGTAGCCCCTTTACACCATTGCTGTGTAATCAAATAGCAGCCCATACAGGGAGAGAACAATTTGCTATTCTGAAAGGAGAAGAAACAAAATACGGATTGTAGGCCTTAACTATTGTAGTATGAATGCATCTCACTTTCAGCATACAGAAACCTCCCCTCATATAAAGCTGTAAGGTTGATTTTGAGGGGGAAAATGTGCTTACATTTGGCATTTGTGACACGTATAAAAAGGACTCCATATAGTAGCATGGCTTTACACATAAATTTTAATATCACAGCATAATATGCCACATTCTTATTTCTTTGAGCTGAATTCCTAGTGAATGTAGCATCTTTAAGCTGATGAAATACTGGAAAACAATAGCAGTGTTCTGTTAGCTTGGTGGTGTGCTTTTTTTTTTTTTTTTAAATGATAAATTCAGAAGTATTTAGTTCTTCCTCACACATACGGTCTTCTTTCCAAGGACTGTAACCCCATTGTGTTTCCATTCACTCAGTTTCGATTCCATTTTATCAGGCATTCTGTTCCTTGCGGACACTGGAACAGAGAAGGCTTAAAAATTTGTAACAGTTGATAATAAAGTTCAGAAAATCAACCATATCTCCCTTTCAATCTGCCAGTATTCCTAGGCAGAACCATTTTCATTCACTATGCTGCCCTCTTTCTCCACCAGTCAGTTGCACACACAATTGATAAGTATGTAGAGATCAGTTGCACTTTGTTTTACCTGTAGCACACTGGCAGTTTGTTGCCAGTGGTCATTATTAAATTATTATTTACAAGGTCATAACAGTTGCTATTTCTTGAGGAGGTTCATTTGTGTTTTCAGTTCAGTTAAGGCTTACCTCTCTTTTCTGCATAAATAAGCCAGACGTGCCAGGACTGCGAGACCAACTACTCCGAATACACTGCCAATAAGAATTACTTGTTTGATAGCTGAAAAACAGAGACCAACCACAAAAAAAACCATGAAGACTTTGATATACATTTCTTCATATCTGTTTGAATGCAGTCACGTGGCAATTTTTGAAATTGTACGTATAGCGTTAATTTTTCTGTTCTCTTTATTTGTGGAACAAACTGCCTCCCTTAGCAGGGGGATTGGACTAAATGATGTCCAGGGGTCCCTTCCAACCCTTTACCCTTTCAGATTCTCTGAAACTGATAAAAGATTAGGAACTCACAGAATTCTTACATTTGACTGTTAGAGCAGGTGGCTGCAAAAGCTTTGTAACACAAAAGGTGGCTAGTGGTTAATACGTAGTCAGCATTGTGAATGTGCAGTATTGATGCAGAACTGTCAATCCCAACAACTGAATTTTTTTTCAATCCTTATTCCATACAGTTTGATTACTTTAAAAATTACCCCTATTTTGGCATTAAATTTTGAAACCGCCTTTGCTGCTTAATAATCTACATAAAAGAGAGCAGAAGTGACTGTTCTGATGTGGGTACACTGAACTGCAGCAGAGAGTTTGAACACACTAAAACACGAAAAGTGTCAACTTGATTCTGTGACTGCCTAATAAGGACACCTGAAAGAGAGAAAGTAACCAGATATGAAACAAATTTTGAATAAAAATCCTCATTTTGTTTCCTTACTCAACTAAACAGTTGCAGATTACCATGACACATGAGAAAATTCATAAAAGTTAGGAGATGCAGCATGTGGAGTGAACTGTCTGGGAGAAACAATGATTCCTGCGTTTTGTATTTGAGCCTTAATACATCGGGGCTCATTTTTACCAGCCCTTCCTTCCATCGCTTTGTCACACCTGCAGTAAGAGCTGCCCAAACCACAGCCTAGCACACAGTGATGGCAGAGTGACGTAACAGACACTTCTGTGATCCTGGAACAGATTATTGGGCTGTTCATTTGGTTTATAGTGAAGTTTAAGGAAATGTTTCACAAGCATTGGTCTGTCATCCAGTAATTTCTGAACAAGGCCCAAGACCTAATGTTTGGCTTACACATCCTTCACTGGGAGGTACCCAGTCTCTGCCAGGTGATGAGAACCCACCATTCTGGGTGGGTTAAGTAGTTAGTCTAGTAGTGATTTGCCTCTATTGTGAAATCTTTGTGTTTAGAAAAAGCACAGAAGACTAATGAGATTTCTGACAGCTTTTTCAAAATGATCTGTGTTTACACAGAGCCTGGGCCTGGAAAAGGAAATCTAAAAGTGAGTAGAGGAGGTGGGGGGAAAGAGAAAATAAACCAAAAGAATGACAAAACTAGACTGCCCTTAATATCACCAAATTATTGTCTGTCTCAAAAAGACTGTATATACATATATTGTTAATATCACATTATTTTTAGCTGGATGTTACATCTGATTTTACTAGAATCTCCTTTTTGCTCTTGCTGGATGGCTTCTTTGTTCTTCCTCTTTGTGATATTCTGTGAAGAGAGGTTGCTGTGGTACTGGCAAGACTTGCAGTGGGATTGTAATTAGAAGCATAGCAAAATAATTATTAGCAGAGGATTTCCATGGAAACTTTCGTTCAAGGAAGCAAAACTCAAAAACAACAATATGCAGGCCCAACAACATAATTTGTATTTGAAGTTTCAAAATACCAAAATGGACTTTGTAAAATAACTGGCATTATATTTTCTTATTTCCATCTCTTCTCCTATCCAATTTTCCTAGTTCCCATGCCTTTATTTTAACTGTTCTATCTTTTGAAAAATGGAAGCGTATAGCAACAAAAACCTTGGTGATTTGCAAGACAGAGCTTGAATCTGATGTGCCACAAAACTGCAGCAAGTGTCATGAACACAGCACTGTAAAGTACACCTGTAAGCTTAGAATAACAGAGGGCTGGGCCCTGTGCTCTTGACCAGCATGAAAGAAATAATTTGAGAAAGTGTATGTTTAATAGTTCACTCTCAAAACAAAAATGTGACTGCTGATCACGGTGGCTATGTCAGTGGTCACCCATTCAGGCACCCAGAAACTGGGAAGTGCTGTCATTTAATTTTGTCAGCATTTTCCTGGTGTCAAGAAGGTCTTTGTCACAGGACTTGATAAAATGGATGTTGGTAAAACAGCAGCATGCTGCTGTGTAAAGAGAAAAACAATAAAGAAAACTGACCTCAGGAACAACAGATTTTGACAACACAAGGACCTTTTCTGTACTGGAGAAGAGAAGGCTTGGGGGTTGGAGAATAGAGAAAAGAGCCAAATAGAGAAATAACAGAAAACTGACACTGGATTTCAGCTACATCTTGGACCAGAGGCAGAAATGTATTTAGTGGAAAGCAAGTACTAGCTGTCCATGCTATAAAAATATGAGAAGTTTAGATATAAGTGAAAGAAACTTAGACCTGTATTGCCTCTCTTCTCTGTAGAGACCTGGGCCTGTCAATAAAATAGCCTTCCCACACAAACCCTCATACCTAGTACAATACCTTATGGAAGAAGGAGAGACAAGGCTAGATATAAATGCCTTTATTAGGGCATACCAGTAAGAAAAAAAAATGGAGAAACTTGTATTTTATATTGTGTTGATCAATTGTTAGTATTGTCAGTATCCTGCTGCTATGCTCAGCACTGCCATACTCCAGCTTCCTGAGGCTGATAAAAACCATCATTTTTGGTTCACAAATTTGCAAATTAACTAGAACCCCAAATATCAAATAGTGAAGTGGGGAAGGTCTTTGTTGCAATCAGATAAAAAAAAAAATCTTTCACACCTTGTTTTTCTTTGTCATCTTTCAGGAAAACGTTGGAAAACGTTGTGGGTTTTGTTTGCTTATCCACAAAGCTGCGTCATGTCTCCATCATTCTGAATGCAATCAGTCACTGCATATCCCCCAGCTCCTTTGCTCTGATCTCACAGGGCTGCCTTTCTGTCCCCCTTTTGCTAATGTAAATGTCAGCATCTGTTTTGCTTATTGAGACCGACTGGCTCTTATCCAGTATGTATGTGGTTGATGGCAGCAATGGAAAAATATTCTTAGCTTTCAGCTTGGCAGAATGTTTTGCCACTGCCTTTTTAAGATCTGGCCTTTTCAAATTTGTCTGCTGCCCAAGCTCACTGCAGTTCATCTTACAAATATCACTAAGTTCAGAACTGTGTTGGAAATGTACAAGCAATTGATACAGGCCAGCAGAGGCTGATTAAAAGTGTCAGCATGACAGGAATTCATTGTTGATGTGAAGTGCACTTTCCACATTTCTTTGGAAGGGTCTTAGAATGGAGAATCTGTTAGTATGAATTATCTGATGAGTGCTTTTGGGAACTATTAACTCAGCATTAAAAGTGCTTCAGCATGCCATCTGGCCTTGCATCACCCTGGTGCTTTGAAATATTGCCATCTTGAGGACATTTGGAGTGTATGTGGTGAATGAATAAAAAGAAAATTTCGGGCCATTTTCTGTAAATCATAGAGACAGCCTAACTGCTACTAAATCCAACAATCCCAGGCTAATTGATAATCTATTAGTAGTAACACAAGAGGGGTACTAAATTTATGTTATTTATACTAAATACTCTTGCATCATTCACAATAGTTTTGCTGCTATAGAATAACAGAATTATGTTTTGAGATAACAAAATCTTTTAGAAAAAAAGAGTGAAAGTGTTCAACAAGTGTGGGCTGTGTCTGCTCTTGAATCACAGAATCGCGGAACAGCTGAGGTGGGATGGGACCTCTGGAGGTCATTTTGTCCAACTCCCCTGTTCAAGGAGGACCACCCAGAGCCAGTGGCCCAGGACCATGACCTGACAACTTTTGAATATCTCCAGGGAGGGAGACTCTGTAACTTCTCTGGGCAGGCTGTGGCAGTGCTCAATCATAATCACAGTAAAAAAGGGGTTTCTGATGTTCAGAGGGAAGCCTCTGTGTTTCAGAGCATGCCTGTGGCCTCTGCTCTTGTTCCTGGGCACCACTGAAAAAAGCCTGGCTCCATCCTCTTTTTACCCACCCTTCAGGTACCTGTACCCATTGATAAAAAAAAAACTTTTAAACCCCCACCAAAATGCACAAAACCACCATAAGTCACCTGTTACTTAGATTTGAATAACAGCCTTTCTAGAAATTCAGACATCTCACGTCCAATGTTTTCCCAAGTAAGATAAGTTGCTTTTGTCAAGGGCCATTATGGTACACTGATATTGCCTTGTCCTTGATAATGATTTTTTAGTGACAATATATAATATTGTCTAAAAGGCAACAGACCTGTTTCTGGTCTGCAATGGGTTGTGTCTCCTGACCAGGCTCCTGACACTTGGCAAGTTCTTTGCTGTGACCCAGTGAGTTCATAGCCTGGATTGCAGGTGAAATTGATGATTGAGCCCAGCAGGTAGTTAGTTCCATTCTTGCTTCCATTGGTTGGATGATCCAGCCAGCCACAAGAGATCACTAATAAAAGAGACATATCTGGTTAGAGTATTTAGGATTTGGACCAAGAAATCTCCTTTACAATGATTCAGATGGTATTTTAGTGGCAACTCATGGAAAACCAAAGATTTTTTAGGCTATCTGAAAGACAATACTTCCTGCAACTTTTAAAAATTATTTTTAAGTCCAAGGAAAACAGGTTAATGCATCTAAAATGAAGATAAAGTTTCTATGCTGTGGTGTTGTAGTGGAAGAAATGGAAAGAAATTTATTTTGAGTTTGCCTAAGTATTCTATCAGTACAGAGTTTTCCTGGTACAAGGATGATTCCTCATGATACAAGTATTATAGGTGCATGAACCTACAGTTAAGCAAAGCCTCTGCAAACTCTTTAGATGCCCTGTAGAAATAACTCGATGCTCCCTATGGGCCGTTCACTTAAGAGTTGGACTTGATGATCCCAGTGGGTCCCTTCCAACTCAGAATATCCTGTGATATCTTGTAGTGATGATTTATGGAATGTTGCATCACCTGGCTCTAGATGTTCTACCAGCAGCTTGTGATTCTGATGGGAAACTCTTGTGGAACTTCCCACTTGAACGTTTTTTGTTGTCAGGACATCGAATCTGCAGAATGGGTCAGAGTCACAGAGTGAGACCATCTCTTCTACCAGGGGATCAGCAGGGTCTTCATAAGGGGAGAACATGGGCAGAAAGGAAGCATTGTGCTTTTCCCCATGAAAGAAACTGTTCAGTAAGAACTCTGTGTCATAAGTAAAGAGAGAAGTTCCATTTTCAATGGCCCCTTGGGAGACAGAGAAAGAGAGATTGACATGTAACATTGCCAACATATACCACCTTCTGCTACTAATCCAAGTGTTTACAGAAATGTAGCCAGAGCTGGAAGAGATATAGGAAGCCCTACAGCACCCTTCCAGCTCAAGATTATTTTCCTTTTCATATGCAACATCTTAACTTAGCACCAAAGTTGGTGTTCATTTAACCTGCTGTTTGACCATTGTCTTAAACTTAGATCCTACTAGTTGTGTAGCTATGATTTTCCATAAACATGGTTTTATATGCCGCATAGCAAAATGGTGATAACAGACAGAGCTACCTAAAGCATCCATTACAAGCAACACAGATCCTGAGACTCCATATCCCTAAATTCATGTCTGCCATGGTCCTGCTCTTTGTTTTCATTCTGTTATATCAGAAAATTCCCGAGGCTGAAGCAGTGAGACTTTTGAGTATGATCTGAACCCTGCAGTATGGTTACACTGTGCTCAATACAGAGATCATTTGGAAGCCAGAGGGTATTTTGCATTATGTTTCTGGCCCATCTCCTAACCTGATGTCAAAAGGAATGCTGACCAATCTAATGCTGCAGGTTAGATAGAGCAGCCCAATCACTCATTAAATGATAGGAGCCATTCTTTTACACACATCCCCCCCCTACACCCTGTTCTTTTAAGAGACAATTGCTAAACTGTGGTTTAATAAATGATTTTTTAAATTGTCAGCATGGTACATGATGAAAACTTAGCTAATATTCTGGGAAAAGACAGCTGGCCCTGGCTTTTGCTGTAGGTTTTTTTTTGCTGTAACACTCTAGTCTGCTGATGCTGTGTTCAGCTGACCATAGTAGATGGTATTCTGAAAGTGTAACCTGTGAAATACGAGGTCTGACTCTTGATGGAACAAAGTGCTGAACACTCCATCATGGTTCTGTTCTCACTCCCCACTTGGGTAGAGGAGGGCATATTTCTCTTACTCCCTTCTCTTCCCCCCAGTACTTGTTTCTTGGCACAGACTTCACTTCCTAGTCCTTAAATCACAAGCTGTTTCGAATTTGTAAAGAAAATTTAATAAGAGACCAGAGAAATGACTTACAGTTAGCTCCAAACTCAAACACCTGCTGGGGACTTGCATGAACTGACATGGTGGTTTTATTCTTGAAGGTGTAGTCATCCTCTGGATTGCCATTCATTACCCCAAAGAGACCCTGTGTGTGATTCATGAACTTCTCTGGGAGCAGAATTGTCAGGGCCAGAAATCCTCCACTTCCCTTTATTTCCACTCCAGACCCAGAAGAGAACATCACTGTGATGTTCTGATCATGTGTAGAATAGAGAAAGAGCCCTATAGCAATGAGGAAGAGGACAAAATAGCAAATTATCCGTAGTGAACAAATTGTTGTGTTTTAGTATCAGTTAAAATTGTCATCAGTTTTAACCATTTTTCATAAAGCTTTTCCTCCCTTCCACTCTGAGCTGCACTCTGACGAGCATTTCAAGGGAAGCCACCCCTTCACACTACAGTTGTGATAAGATGGCTGCTAGAGAGTGGTAGCAAAGAAAGGTCCACTGTTGGTATGTCTCCTGCCTGTGTCCCAGACCAGAAGCTTAAAGATAAGAGATGTTTACATCAGAGAGTGGCTGTGAGCTGGAAGCACTGCTCTCAGTGGTCACGGTTTTCCTCTCCTTCTCCCTTGTCATGTCAACACCTCCCTAATATGGCACCTTCTCTAGGCCCCATCAATGTCCCTTCCATTTTTTTTCCTCTCTGCATCTCTCTGCTTCTGCAGCTCCTTGTCAATGGAGCCCTCCACCTGCTCTTCAGCCATTTGAGCAATACGAAGTGCTAGCCACAGAAATCTTCCTCTGCTGAATAGGGGGATTACTGTTAAAATTCAAGTGATGTATGAGGAGTATTTGTCAAATTATCATAAAGACTAATCAAATGATCACAGCCCTGTTGGACAAAAAGTCAACTTTTAACAGTCTTTTTGGCAGAAGAATAGAGGAATAGTATTTGACCTATTGAGAGAGCTCCCAATAGATAAACGTGAAATTCAGTTATATTTTAGTATATATTATGGTTATATTTCACTGAATTTCATTTTATTTGGTAGGCTTCATTGCATTAGATGCAGTAAGGTCAAAGCAGAATGTAGAGTACAGAGTTTTTGTTGCACATAGGTAAAACCTTATAAAATGAAGGCCTTGTTGCCTTTGTAAAATCATGGCCCAGGCCTGTTACTTTGGTTAAGTAGAATAGGACTGTGGGAAAGAGACACAGCTGAATTAGGGGTAGAAAAACGTTATATAAACACCATGTGTTCACATCGTGGTGTATGGTGGTTGGTTGAATTATGTTTGTTGTGCTTTAAAACTATGTAAACTGATAACCAGCTAACTGCTTTAAAAGGCCAGGTTTTTGCAAAAAAGAGCTCTCCCTTTTGCACCTGCCTGAGGACTCTGCGTCGTTCCTTATCACAACAAGTTTTTAATTCCACTCATTTTCCACAGGATGAGAAGGAAAACCATTGCTCTACAAAACAGTGAAAGAGGACATAGAAGACATGGACATTGAAGCCACCTTCAACTTTCGTGAAGTTAAAACACTTCACGAAAGGATGCTGAGAAGAGAGTTGAAATGCATGCATCTAGAGACATTTTTAACTATACATGGGCTTCATCAGAATATAATTGCTTACAAGGCTGATATGTGTAACTAACCTTTCAAGTCCATCCAACTTTGTTCAGAGAAACTGAGAACCCTCTGGTTCAAGAGCACCTCCAGATTCAAATCCTCAGAGTAGCGTACTTCAATCACATCAGAGCTGTTCTCCTGCATGGCCACCGCAGACAAGCCTGTCCCCTGAGCCCCAGTTCCTTCCAAATGAAAAAAAAAACCAGTGCTATCAAAATGTATCAGCTGGCAGCTGTTTCTATTGACTGATTTCTAGAACTGGTCTTATGTTTCCTTATTGATGAGAATGGGCATGGAGAGAAATAAGAAATTTTTTTGAACTCTTAAACACAGCAAAAAACCTTACACTTCCACTGCTCACACCCAATAAAACTAGCAATTAAACTTTGATTGGGAAGTTTTCCTGAAGATGTTGTCTGCTTTCTGATTATCTTCAGAATGGTGACCATTCACAAATAGGAGGATAGGAGGTTTGCTGCAAAGTGCAAATCAAGCAAGCTCAGAAGCTAATTTTTGTTATCACTCTTCTCCTCTTACTGACTTACCGTTGCGAAAATGTGCCTGCTGTGTCCTCCCCTGCACTCTTAGGGATGTGAGATCAGATTCTACCAACGTGTATTCTCCTAGGCCATTGAAGGTGAAGTTCAGACCATCAAATGTGAGGAAATGAGGATCCCCAAAAGCAGATGCTATTTTTAAAAGCAAGAAGAGAATTAAGAACAAGCAAGAATTGCAACCTATTAGTCCTCAAGTTCACGAGAAAGGAAAGAGGCTAGAAGCCTGTGCCACATGCAGTATATGTGGAGATTTGGACATGAATACAGGGCTATTGCCTTATCTTTGCATCCATATCCTTTGCCCCCTTATCCTCTTTTGCATTTCCAGCTTCTATGTAAATCACTCCAAGTTGCTTCTAATTTATCTTCTTTTGTGTGCTTTAATCTGTATAGTAACTAATACAGTGCACCTTGCCATCGAGCTCTGTAAAGTTGTATTTTCACAAATTTGTATTAAACTCTGCTTTTGCCAATACTTTTGATGGGGTTTCTTTAAGCAGCCAAACCACTCATTCATGACCTCCAGCTATCTAATGCAATGGCCTCTACAGTTTTCTCCTTTTTTCCTGATGCAAACTGCTGCCTCTTTGCACTTCTTTATGGCAAGCCAAGTCCTGCTGGACACCTCAGCACCTCAGCAGCATAGAAGGCAAAACACGTGGTAGCAATAGAGATATGGCAAGACTTGAAGACTGAGTTAAAAGCAAGCAGGAGAAAAACAGACACACTGTAAACTGTAAAACTTTCTTATTTGATATGAATATTTCTCATCATGATAGCTTTCCTAGCTACTTCCTAGCTGTCATTAACCATCTCTAACCACCTTTTTTTCTGAAAAAGTGCACGCTGATGATATAAAGTCGTGGACATTGACTACTATGCTTTGGCTATTTAGGTTCTAGGGGTGAATGAGATGCTCAACAGCAGAAAATCTTGCAGCACAATTAAAAAACACATACAGACTTTGTAAGTGATAGATCAAGAGAAACCTTCCATGGAATTTTTCCACAGGACATTGTACCCTCCCCATTGTCAACACGTATGTGTACGTATACAAATATTCCAAAAGCCAACACTGTATCAAAAATCTATACTCCATAAGGAAATCCTGAAGCCCTTACCAGCTCGGGGCGGGCGGTACGTCCTGCAGTCACTAGAGGGCCGCCTTTTCATATAGAAGTCACAATTATCAGACCACAGGCAGCAGTAATAGAAGCTGATAACATCATAAAGCCAATGGGAAAAGCCAGGTATCCGGGGAGGCTTCAAGAAAGGTGGTGAACCCCAGTCATGTCCTCGATCAGGTGTGCTGCCCCCGGTGGAGTCGTACGTGAGGATTTGGCTTCCCGTGGAGTCATAGCAGCACTGCTGTCCAGCGCCGTACTGGGGACTGATTGAGAAAAGCAGCAAGAAAGTCATCATTTAGCTCTGTGAGGTCCATTTCTATTTAGGGGTTACTTAGTGCCTTTTTATGGATACAGCTAAATATTTTGGTTGCCACGCTTTATCTGATGTCCAGTTAGACTCCACCCCTGACTTCCGTGATGCTTCTGTCTCTGAGGTGAAAGGATTAATCAAAAAATGCAGTTTAAAAATTTTTCTTTACCTGGCTTGAATGGCTCTTACACAATGCACAGCACCAGGATGATAAGTACACACACTCCCCTTTTCAATGTCGCAGCCATAATCTGTCTGAAAAAGATCAATGTTCACACTTAATGGGGTTCTTTCCTCATTGTCCTCTCTATTCTTACGTTCTGTCCCCACCCTTTGTATCTGACATATGTGTAAAGTTGACAGGAGCTGGTTGAGGTTCTGTGTTGAATAGCATGGAATGATAGGGAAAACGGCGAATTTAATACTGAAGTGTCTGGAGCAGCACGTCTAACCTGAGCACTTTGCAGTCTGTTACAACAGACTTTGAAGAACAAATGCAGCTAGATGGGGATTCAACTACAAGTGTACAACAAACACAGACACGACAGAGTAAATGTTTGTCCTGTGTTCTTAGACAGAGGCAGTAGATCTACTTCTTTTCTTCACAAGCTTTTTACCTGTACACATCATGTTTGGAGCTTCATAACCAGAATAGTAACAAGGTTTACCTAACTTTTTTTTTTTTTTTTTTAAATAAAATATGCATAAACACACTGCCACCATTTGGTATCATAAATAGGAGAGGAAGTCACTCTCATCTGGTCCTCAGATCAGCAGTGTAAGTGAAAGTGCAGACTAAATGGCAATTGATTTCTTAGCTTTTGTCGGTTCCTTGATAACAGTGAAGGTGAGAAGGAGGAAGGAAGCAGGATAACGGAAATAATAGATTACAGCTCTGGGCTTGAGGTCTGAAGTACAAAGCAGAAGGGTTTGCAGCAAAGTATGATTTACTAGGCAGAAATGTGGCCTGTTTGTTACAGCATGGGATATCACCTACAAACACAGACTGTCAGCTCGTAGAATCTTGAAGAAGTCATCCCTGCTCCCAGCTCCACAGAGCTCACTGTCCTCCCTGAGTGTTTTCAGTCTACCATTGGAACTGCTGTCTTAATTCCCTGTTTGAATGTATTTTCCATCTCCTATCCTATAGGCACTTTTACTCATACTACCTGGATAAGCTGTATCTACCTCTGCCATTTGATATGCTACTTGTGCAAATCTAAATATAACTTAATTTCCTTGTAATGATGTTTAGAGAGGGAACATGGGTGAGTGTGGAGTTTGGGACTCCTTAAGCTTCTACTTGGAATTGTAATAAGCCAGAGGGATCAATTAATAACTTACATGGAACCTGCCAGTGTCAGCTCTTGCCTGTGCCAAGGTGCAAGGGCAGTCTGTAATTTCTTCCACGAAGTTTGGAAGCAGCTCTTCCTTTCTGTCCCATTCTATACATTTTGCAGTTGCCCATGCATTTGGGTCATTTCTGAAGTCTTTCTCAAGGTGCCAAGCCAATGCATGCTCTGAGCTCCAGATTGATGGAATGTTGCTGGGAAAAAAAAAAAGAAACAAGAAATAGATCTGATAGCTGAACAAGCACTATTTTGACAGTAACATTGTGGCTTAATTGCTAATTATAACTAAGAAGCATCTTTTGACTTGCAAGTTATTTCATTGCAAAGCCCACTGCTTTCTTTTTCCCTTAAAAAGTTACAGCAAATGAAATTTTCCAAATTCAGAAGGTAACAGGACAGCATGCACCAAGTATGCAATAATCAGAATACATTTTAGTAATCATGATTCTGGCTTACATGGATCCTTTTAGAGGCAGGTTTTCTATTCACACCTTTTGACATTGGAGTTTCATTTAGGCCAGAATGAAGAATATCTGGATTCTTTAAAAAAAGGTAACACTGGCACCCCAGTACTCTCAGGGCTAATGGCAACAGATGGGGACAAACCATTCAGAATCTGTGAAATGTTCCAAAGCCACTCTGCTTTTCCCCCATGAAAAAATATCATATACAAAGTGTAATAAAAAACCCTCTAGAAGGAGAAAAGGTTATCCTTCTCTGAGTGGCGACTCCTAAATGCTAAAAAAGCTTCTGACATACTAGCAATGCATTGTAACACTGAAGAGGTGGTATTTTTATATTCAGAGAGTCTACACCATCTACAGTAAAAACTGCACTCGTGGAAGAATTATAAAGGAATGTCTATGGAGCACTTAGGTAGTTCACCAAAAATCATGGGGAAATATGCAATGAAATAAAAGGAAATGGGCATGAAACTTGTAGGAATGCAAAAGCTTGCATACCTACAAAAAACAATTAAATACAGAGGAAGGCCCGTGGCTGCAGTGACAGAAGTTCCACAATTAGAGACTCCTCCACAGCTGTGACAAAACAAAAGAATCAGCAGATCCTAGTCTGGTGAGAGTACTGGGTTTGGCTGGGGTAATTTTCTTCATAGCAGCCCATACGGTGCCATGTTTTGGATTTGTGACCAAAGCAGTGCTGATAACACACCAGTGCTTTAGTTAGAATTTTTCTCACTTTTGACCTTCCAGTTTTCTCCCCACTTTTTCACGTGAAATGGAGCCTGAGTCTCCATTTTAAATGCCAAAGGAGACAACAGCTTATAAGGTAGCTATTATTATTATTATTATTATTGTTATTAATGAAAGTTGTGATGCACTTGCCTCTGCCCATCAAAATAGTTGCTGGGTATAATCCTCAAAATTCCAAAGTCCCATGTACTGTAACTTCCTGCAGCGGGTACAGGAATGAAAGAAAAATTCCCTGTATTGGAGATTTCTCTTGCCAAAGTATAAAGATATTTCCATTCAGCCATCCAGTTTTCTGAGTAACTGTCACCTGTCAGACAGAGGAAGAAAATGGTTTTGGATGCTGGAAAAGAACAATTGCCACAAGATTGAAATTAGATGTCTCCACCCATATGTAAATGAAGAGGAGAAGCTGACATTATGAGTTATTTATACTTGCAGGTCTCTTCTTGAGGCCTCGGTGAAAGCGATCACAAGCTGTGCAGAGCTCTGCACGTAAGTTACGTGTGTGATAAATGCTTGTGCACAGGTAGGAAGAGGGTCACTTTACCTGTTTCCTGGTATCCCCAGACTTCTATGTTGATGTGGGTTGCTGCAAGTGTCTGGTGTGTCCAGGTAAGAGTTAAGCTTCCACCAGTGTTGGGGGTGCCATAGTATTGCCATTTTGTCTCATTTACCAACGTGCATTTTTCTTCATCTGAAACTTTGCTGTGATGCACTGCATTGCAGAGCAGAAAAAGAGGGCTAATGACATTTTTGCTTTGCATCGTCTTGAGACAGTGCTACTATATTATTTAAGATTTAGCAGGTTTCTCCTGGGTAGGCTTTACACAGCACAGGATGCATGACATGAAAAGAATAAACTGAAGCTGAGAGAATGCAACCCTTACTAATGTCTGCAGTCCTTAGACTGCAACACCACAATGCAGTTACTTGAAGAGGGAACAATAAGGGATAGAAGTACGGACAAAGTGGGAATTGTTTTGGTCAAGCTCATTTTTAAGCAGGACTTTTTATGAGTTAATGCTGCTGCTGCTACTCAATTGCTGTGAAAGTTCATCTCTCAAAAGATGAATTAACATGAGGCCAAAAAGACTTATTTTTCTGAGGCCTGTTAAGGAAGAAGAAAACCAATCAAAAGGGAAAGGCTTATATAATCTTGCATCCATGGAGGAAGAATACAGGAAGAAGAGGGGTGCTGTAGATTTAAGTAAGTAACCTGATAACCAAGTTCCAGAGTAGGGAAATGTTAACCCATCATCTGTAGAAACTTCAAAAGGTATGAAACCAGTCTCAAAAAGCAACGGGGAGATGCAGTGCGCTTTTCCATCCTTGGCAACATAGCCACTGGTTATGATTTGCTGCTTGAACCTGTAGATGTTGAAAACACTTTTCAGTGTCACCATAGATAGAAGGAAAATTCTGAATGTGTTTCATCAAACAACCTTGTGTCATGAGTGGATCATTTCAAGTCTGGGGCTGTTTTGCTTGTAGCAGGGAATATAAACTGGAAAAATCTGTGCTTATTACATCAATGTGGATTCTGCTGTGAACTGCACAAATACACAGCAATCCATAAACCTTCAATTTACCATTTAATTACTGGGGGAGGGAGACACGATAAATTAGCAACAAAGGGACAGCAGGAAGAGGAAGATAACATTATAGCATTAGTAGGATTACAGGGTGGCTAACACTGACCACGATGCACAGTTATTGCAAATTTCTGATTTGTTTTTTATTTTTTTTCCTGCTAAGTCCTGTGGAGGCAACGAAAGTAATTTCATGCTGTTCTAGAATTTCCGTTGCAAAGGTTAACTCAGAACTCATTGCTTGTTATTTAACCATTTGATTCCAGTTAGGGCTCTTGCCCAGTGTCCTAGGGTATAACCCGACCTGTGACTCTTCAAGACTGATATGTGGGGACTGCATATCTACTCCAAGTATCAGAGGGAGCTGGGGCCTGCCAGGAAATAGTACCTTTGCTTGTCTGCACTGAAATTTGCCTTGGCTATAATAATGTAACTGTGTAGGCAATTCAAAGTACACAGTTTTGTTCTACAGAATGAATGCCTTGGTCAAAGGTTTTCCAAAAAAAAGAATTGAAAACCTTTTCAGGTACTGCTATCCATATGGGAAGGACTCCAAAATCTCCCTCAGAACCTTCTGGGGAAATAATAGCAGGACATCGGGGTCGTCAAAATTCAGTGTGCTGTACGGGTTGCACATGCACGTGCACCGAAGTGTGATACAGGCTGACACATTTAGGATCCACAGTTTTCTTTCACAGGAAAAACATAAGGTGTCGTACCTACATTTCTTTCTTGCTGTTTTCTCATTTGGATTAAGAAATAAACGCTTCTTTCCCACAAAGGGAAATGCTTAAGAAATATTGACAACCAAGTGCTCTGAGAGGAAACTCTTTTAGAAAAGTCACTGTTTTAATATGTTAAGGGAAGAATGAGCAGAGTAATGACTGTGCCACACAGTAACTTGACCTAAATGAAACGATCCTGTGTAGAAATACACTCAGCAGGTATCCTTGAGGGTGAAGGTCAGCAGAACTTTTGTACATTTCAGGATTCTAACAACTTTACAAAGTTTTCACTCCCATATAGACTGGTCTTGTTTTGTGGTAATTGCCTATTGTTGGAGAGTGAGATTATAAAGTTTCACCTCCCTTTGGCAGAGGAATATAAAATCATGGCCTACCTGCATTTTACCACAGAAGAGGCATTAAGAGCTGTGTTGTTAATCAAAAAGTCTTTGCCTCCCATGAGAGATCCGGAGTACGGAGATATTTGAAGACAAAATTCTTTATAATCAGGACAGCATATCCCCAAGGACTGGCATGTCACCTGGCAAGAACAGGTACCAAGCAGCTCCCCACATCGGTTTGCACAAGAGTCTTGAGCTCCTTGTTAAAGGAAGAAAAAAACAGTCAGGAATGTTATTGAACTCTTCTAGATGTTCTCTGAGGCAGAAGTATATCACCCAAAGGACTACTGCAAGTAAATAAAATAGGCTGGCTATGTTAGTTTAGGAATGTATTTAGGTGAAGGTTGTACCTGCGTATTAAGGTTGCTCCATTTTGAGTAGCAAAATACAGTTACTTACCTCCCAGCCACTACACCATTTCATCAATCCATGGGTATTTCTACATGTAATAGACAGATAAATCTCCAGAGCAGCCCCTCAGTGAGTGTCACTAATTACATTTATTTTTGAGAGTAAGTCTTAAACATCCCAGAAGGGGGATCCCCCACCATCCACCCTACATGGGAATCAATAAGAACGGAAGGCCAGAGCTCTTGGAAAGCTAACATCAGCAATGAAGTGGGCTCCAACACAAGTTTATCAAGAGCTACTGAAATGTCTTTGTTTTGTGCATTTCATTTGAGTCTGGCCTTAAAAAGGTAGGTGTTATGAGTCCTGGGTACACAGACAGGTGAGTAGGCTCTTGGCTTAGGTCTGGCTGAAGTCTGGCTGAACAGACTGAGTAATTACTGGACATCACACAGAAAACTACTCAACAAATAAAACAGTGAGAAGAAGACAGACATTACAGTAACACTGTCAAGAACAGCTGGATTTCACAAACAGTTAAGGGGGAGTTAAGTGAGATGGACATGCTGCACAGACAGCTGGGAGCACTGAGGACCTTTGGGGAAGTGGAATCTTGCAAGGATAACACTGCTTGGGAACTATATCAATAATACCATGCAATCCTGAAATGATCTAGGTAAGTATCAGAAACTCTAAATTTGGACATGGGTCTTGCAAAATTGGAACCAATTATGAAAAAGTAACTAAGGGAGGATTGATTATTTGTGGACACAAGCAAAAAGAAAGGCAGGGGTCAAGGTGGGTGGTGAAGAACAAGCATGGGAAAATGCAAAGAAGGGAAGTAAAAATGCTTGTTCAATATGGGAAGCTAGAAAGTTTTTCTCTGTCTTTAAATATATTTACTGCATTCTCCAGATTGTCTGTTTACTTACAGAAGAGATCCACTGCCCTGCTGGAAATTATAGAGGAAGGGATTGAAAATTACACCATACAGGTAAAAGCTGGCCTGTGTGTCTTTGCTTTAGCTTGTACCGATGGTATCAGCAATTTCTTACCAAGGTGTGTATTCTGAAGCAGAGGAGTCAAAAAAGTTTGCAGTTCAAAGCAGCAAAATGTTTGAAAATCACTTACCTGCATTCCAAAGAGCAGTGAAAGTGGAGAGAATGAAGAAAGAAATATCTAAGCCAATGAATTTCATATTTTGTCCAGATGATTCAGGATGGCTGATTGTGGTAGTCTTTGTGCTAGTCTGGAAAAAGCCTTTAATGGAAACAGGTGTCCAGAAATAAACAAGATTCTCGCTGTTCAAAGGTTTGTGGTAAATTACTGAAGCAGAACAAATGGAACGAAATGCTGCATTTCAGAGGTCATCTCCCATCCAGGAAAAGATAGAAAGGAAGATAGTCACTGCAACTCCTTCACATTAATAGTCAAATTTTTCTGAAAGGAGGGTAGATGTTTATTGTTTTACAAGCATTTCTGCTTCAAAGTTCAAGACCACAGGGCCACTGGCACAAGTTCTATGCTTTAATTTTGCTGGAGGAACTAAAACCTGTTATCACTCAGAAGAATGATAAAGAATACATGCTGACAGTACAGTTTTGTTCAGAAGGTAATGAGATATTGAGGAAGCATGTATACTGCACAGTATGCGGCAGCCTGATGGTTGATTTAAGTGAAGGTAGATGCCTCCTTTTCCCTCATTTTAAGGGGTTAAATTGAAAGAAACTCACCCTTTTTTATAATTTTAAGGGCTTAAATCAGGGGGTTCCCCTTCATTTCAGGGCACTTCTACCCGTGCCCCAGCACCACCTCTCTTGTGTGGGAGCAGTCCTTGGATACATGCAATTTTGGAGGTGGAATCGAAATTCCGGCAATGGGATCCAGAAAGAGAACGACAGCTCTTTTCCATAGGAAGGAAAACACGTAGCCCCAGTGTTTCAGGTGCAGGTGACAGGCTGTCCTGGGGAGGTAAAGGCCCACAAGTCCTCTCTGTCCTGGCAGCTTTTGTCCGGGAACAATCTCTGGATGTATTGAATTTTGTAGGTGGAATCTGAGCGATGGGCGCATGAGCAGTGACTTAAATGAGTCGCTAGTGTCACCTGGTGACTTGCAGCGCTACTGCAAACCAGAAATGAGCCCGTTTGCAGAGGATATGTGTGCTCAGTAACTGCAAACCATCACACGTGCATAGGAACCAGAAACTGTAGGCTGGAGCTGGGCTCTGAAAGCAAGGAAGTTGAAACTGTTTCTTTGGATAAACCCGTATGTAGAAATTCCTTTTTTGTCTCATCAGTCTGGGTCTGTGAGACTGAATCTTTGCAATCAAGAGGCAACAGAGTTATTATTATTACTTAAACCTCTAAATGTTGTTATCTCTCAGAGAACTGGGCCAGCACTGAGCTTGCTCCCATGTGCCTGGAGTGCTTTGGGGACAGGAAAGACGGTGTCCCACTTCTGTCTGGAAAAATTGCAAGAAAATAAAAAGTAATTTCTCTTCTCTGTCTCTGACCCATAACTGAAGCAGTTCTGTAGGACAACATGGACATCACTGCCCCCCCATAATTTGGGTGAAATATTCATATACTTTATAAATAATCCCCTTCCCTGCTCCTCAGTCCTTCACTGCACAGAGAGCAGATTTACTCCATCCTCTGTTTCCAACACCTTTCCAGCCCAAATCCCAGTTCTCACAGACACTAAACAGACCTAAGGCATTGGTTCAACCATCACCTGGAATTCCCAGCACTCCCTGTTCCCTGGCTTGCTCATCCAAACACTCACAGCAGTCTCACCTCAGCCCAGAGACTGTCCTCAGACTAAGCCCATCACCAGTGGTGGTGGTCCAGATCAGACAGGGGTAGGAGCCGCAATGTTGGTGCCCTGCTGGAATTGCCTTGGCATGGCTTTTCCAGCCCCAGTGTTCCTGGAGCTCTAGGCTCTTTGACTCTCTCAACTCTAACCCTAATGTAACCCTAACCCTAGCCTGAGCCCTTAACCCAAACCCAAAACCATGGGTTTTCCAGCTCAGAAAGATGTAGGAGCAGAAATGTTGGGCCCCTGCCGGGATGGCCTTGGCATGCCTTTTCCAGTGCCAGTGTTCCTGGAGCTCCAGGCTCTTTGACTCTCTCAAGCCTAAGCCTAGCCCTAACCCTCACAAAACATAATGCCTTGTGTAGGCTGGTGAGTCCTCTACTGGAGAAGAGGGAGCAGCTCATCAGGAATGTACTTCCTTCATCTCTCTTGGCTCTGGAAGTCTTTCATTATCATGCATAACCAGGATAAACAAGTGAGACTAGAAACCCTCTAAGCAAAATCCATGCTTGGGCTAGCAGAGCTTTGCAGGACCCATGCTACCCCTGCTCTACAAAGCACAATCCAAACATTTGGCACCTCCTGCATTTATAGGAATGAAGGAAGTCATGTCCCTACCAGCCTTCACCTCCTTTAGGGGTATAGATGGGCCCTACCTCTCAAAGCTCTTTGCCCAGTGAGCCTGCCAGGGAAGCAAGCTTGTGGCTGCCCTTGGAACCTGTCTCTAAATAGTTTCATTCTGGCAGGATGATGTAGTGGAGCCTGGCTGTTATTCCTACCCCCTGGGTCACACAAGGTAGCAGTGACGTGATGGAAAAACTTGGGCTCTGTCACAGCAACTCATCTGTCACTGCCCCGCTGAGATCTGCAGCAGAACTGGTGTCATTCTGTTTGGTGCAGAGGAGGATGGTCCCAGTGCTGCTCCACTGCGCACAGCAGGAGCTGTTTCTCGTTAGGAAAGTGAAGTGCTTTTTTCCACACTGCCAAAGGCTGTCTGTCTGTTTATTTGTTGTTGTCTACCCTGCTGGGAGCCGGTGCAGGGTTCCTGCCCTCCACGTTACCGTAAGCAGAGCTTTGTGCTTTGCCCTCTCCTACCAGGGCCGTTGGCATGGGCAGGACGAGGTGGCTGCAGCTGTGTGAGCTGGCACCTCTGCAGATCCTGAGCAAAGCCATTCGGGTAATGTCCCTCCTTCCATGAGTATCTGAAGACTGGTACAGGCTGACTTGGGAAGTGCTTGCCAAGAGATGCTGATCCTTCAGCAATTCCTGTTTTCTTTGGTCCCAACAGGAGGCTGCCAAGAGAAATGGGCTTGACCAACATCTGAAGGGCCTGCTTTACCAGCTCTGAAGAAGTATCCCCCCTGCTGTGCTCCCAAAGCATGGGAAGGACTCTAATGCTATCCTGAGCCTTGCAAACACAAGTGTTGAGTTTTACTTCCACTCTGCTCCCTACTTGCTCGTCCGTGTCTCTGTGGGTGAGCAAGCAAAGAGCTGCCAGCAGACTGCACTGACAGGCAGAGCTGTGTGAGTTCCTGCCCACGCTATCTCAGGTTTGTTTGGGCTGGGCCAGGCAGGTGTGCCCAGGGGAGCTCCGGGGCTGTACCCGAGTGGCAGATTGCAGAGAGAAAGTGCTGCATTGTTCTCTGCCTGGAGTCACCTTGCCTGAACCCCGCTCTGAAGCACACTGGCAGAGGGGGATGTGAAGAGCTATGGTAAATGCTAAGGAGTATTTCTACATGTATCAGGGAATATCCAGCACAGCACTGAACTTCTGAAGACACTTATTTTGGGTTGCTTTTCCATGCACTGCAGAAGAGCAGTTTGCGTAGCTGCTGTGTCTGGTTGAGCCCATTGCTGTGGGCAGAGCAACAAAGAGAGTGTTGCTATTGGACTTTTTCCTTCACTTCTTACTTCTTGAAGCCATGATTGCAGAGCAATCTTTTTAATGTCAGAAGAAAGGCCTAAATGCACTAGTTAGTATTGTTCAGTATTTGGCAATCCATGCTGGATTAGGGCAGGGTGAACAGTAGGAGAAATATTACAAGTGAATTCTAATCTTGCCTTTTATATGGATTACAAGTTATGTCACTAGGGACTCATATTCCAAACTGGAGACAAGCAGCCCCTTGTGATTGCTGGTGAAATCCAGCACCAGGAGGGAGAGTGGAGCAATAGCCAGCTGGGGAGACAGTGCCTTCACAGGAGCTCCTCAGCTCAGTCCTGGTGCAAGTATAGGTCCCTGGTCACAAACCTCTGTGGTGGGTGTTTGACTCAAGGCCTGTCTTCTGAAACCTTTCCTCAGTGCTCCCAAGCTTCCCTCCTTGGGCCACGAGCCAGGGAATCAGGCATATCAACCGACAGACTGTTTGTTTTTCCACAGATTGTGTAAATTGTGCTGGTGTTATCAGTGAAACCAGGTCTGCTCATGGCCTCCTGCTCTGCGGGCGGTGGAGAGCTCTGATCTCCTGCTCCTGTGCTTTTTGAGGGTGGGGGAACACCTTGCACGAGTTTCCAGAGCACCAAACACAAGGTGAGCACTCTGTAACTGCTTCCAAAGACAAGCTGGCCCTACCACAGCTGTGTGTTTGGACTTGTAGCAGATGTGAAAGTGGTGGGATGTAATAACTTTGTGGTGCTGCAGCCAGAATTGCTGAGCTTTCTAGTGGTCCTGGCCTTGCTCTGAAACAAGGAGAAGAAAATGCTGTTGTTTTGAAGGTGCTGTTTATCTGGTAAAAGGTTTGCTCTGGTCAAGTGGGATGTAACAAGGCTGGAGCAGTTTTGAAGAGGTTCCAGGTCTGGATTTTTGCTCAGATCTGGAGCAAAAGATCTGTATCTTTTGATGGTTGGTTCAGTTCTGCTCATAGCCCCACAGACAGAGGATCTACCCGTGGGAGATTCTTGCCCTGTGCTGTTCTTCATAATCAACAACCATCCTTGATGTACACCCTGATAAGTCTCCAGGAATCCACTCATCCTGCTGTGATAAAACTACCTGTGCTGGTGCTCCAGCCGTGCACACCTGGGCACAGCCCTGGGAGCAGACTGTGCCTCTCTTATGTGCTGGATTTGGCTCACACCCAGCTCTGTCTTTTGCTTCTCCCATCCTCACAAAACCAAACGCAATCTGCTCATGTGTGTGCTTCAAGAGCTGTGCCAGGAACAAAGAGAAGTCCAAATATTTGTGTTGGGCTGTTACTCTTTCCATTCAGGCAATAAACGACAGGCTGCAGCAGAGTCTTTTTGTGCTGTGTGGGATTTCCACTGTACTGGCTCCAGCTTCACAACCTCACCAAGATGAAACACCTACAATTAACAGTTGGGTTTTAACTTGAGGGAAAATGACTGAGTGTGATTGAAATATGGCCTTCAAAAAAAGTCCCACCAAAACCCCAAACAAAAACCCACAAACAAACCAACCACAAAAAAAACCTCAGAAAAATCATCAGAGCTTCCCTGTATCGAATGAGAAGTGCCTGGTCTCTGTGTGCAGTTTCATGCAGAACAGCATTTTCACTCTGAACTCTGAAGCTCTGTTGGTGATTTCTGTCCCAGTGCCCAGGACACAAGCTGTCAGTTTGCACGCAAATATTTCAGAGCTGCCTTCCTCTGCAAAGTTCCAAGCTTAAAGCCATGTGGAGCCCTGAGTATCCTTGGGACTGAACCTCTTTTTGGCTGAGCTGACCAAGTGGATGAAGATGTTTGCTAACAAATTAATTCCTGAGCTTCAGATCTCTGCTTCTGGGAAGCTGCTGGGCTTCAGTGCTTGGTAAACCCAGGAAGAGAATGGTGAGACAGCTCCAGGTGCGAGCTAGCTCAGGACACTAGCTGGTCTGGTGTCACTGGGCCTGTTCAAAACCAGGATAAAGGAAGGAAAGGCATAATCCAGCCTTGTGGGATTTCACATACCAACATGCCAGACAAATTCTGTTTGCTTTCTCAAGTAAATTTGGCGTTCCCTGCTAGTGCCACCATGTGTTTTCTTACTCAGAAGTTTCTTATCAGGAAGTCATTAGCCCTGAAACTTTAAGGATTGACTCTTCAAACATAAATACTCCCTATAATTGCCTTCTCTTTGTGCTGTACTTTGGATGATATCTTTAGTGTTTCATTTTACACAGCAGACAGTACTAATATTATAACATCAAATTAAATCACATCTACTTTGGGCAACTGAAAACTATCAAAAGTGACATGAGCTTCAGAAAAAAACCTAATGTCAGAAATCTTTATGGCTTCACTTTTTATCCTATTCTTTACACACAGCAGAGACAAGAAGCACTGTTTGAATCTGCTTCAGCTGCTGTTTTCAGGAAGGATCCATTTTGGCAGACTTTTTAAGCTCCTTCCATCTTAGGTCACTTCTGAGATCATGTAAGAGCCGAGGAACCTCCCAGTAGCTTGTTTCTCTAAGTGCTCTGTCCTGTTTTGCTTCTGGGCTCAGGCTGGCACTTGACAGTTACGCCTACCTGGGCTGTAATAAAGTATGTATTAAACTGTAGATGTTCCAGGCAGAGAGTAGAAGGTGGATTAGAATCTATATTGTCCACATTAGATCTGCCTCAATTCAATTTATAACCACAGCCTGACCCTAACCTTCACTGACTGACACCTTTGAGGAGTGGGTAGCAAAGGGATAAATCCTTTACTGCCCTTGAGTCTTCATCAGTGGCAGTTGAGAGAGGTCAAGGGTACAAGGAGACAACTTTGCTAAACATATTTATTTTTCAAGATAAATGAAATATAGGTCTCCAACCCTTTGCCAAGGCTATGTGTGCATCACTGTTTAAAAACAGTTGATTGATAACAGTTCTTGCAATCAGCACAAGGAATTCTGTTGGAAATTTTCTGGAAAATACATGTACACAGCAAACCTGTTACAGCCAAGTGCATGATAAGAGGTATTACTCTTTAATGAAATTAGAGGGTAAACAGCAGAGGCCTTGATTTTTTTTTCTTTTTCTTTTTTTTTTTCTTTTGATAAGGGGGGGGGAAGCAGATGGTATGTAAGCCAGCAATGTATAAGATGGTCACTCTATGTAGTTACAGAATAGGTTTAACACTGCCTTAAATCATTGCTCATTGTGAATCTGAAACATTGTTCTCATTACTTATGCTCTCCTGAAATTTTTCATCTCTCCTCCCCTGCTATAAGCAATCAGGCAGGGATCCTGGCATCCTCGTCCACCAGCCCAGTGGTTCGTCATTCCCACTTGCAATCTGTGGCACTCCGATGAGGAGGCATTTGTATGGAAACAGCCTAACACTGGCAGGTCTGTCCTGAACAGCTGAAGGAGCTTTGCTACGGAAAAGCAATGGGTGACAAGCCGAAATCTGGGATGTGGTGTGCTGCTGAGGAGCTGTCAGCTGGGATGCTCAGTAACTCATGCTGTGACGCAGTGATGCCCTCACATGGCCCATGCCAAGCTGCTGGCCGGGGCCAGGCAGGACATTCCTGTGTGATGCAGACAGCTGTGCCTCCTGGGTCATGGGGCACTGGCCAAACAATGACATGGGGGACACTTGATCCTCCGTGTAACAGCAGACCCTCTATGATTCAGATAAGAACACACTTATGTTGTTAAAATGGTATAATTTGCTCCAGGACCTATTTGTGCAAAGTCTTTCTAAAGGAATCCAACCACAAGAATTTCTCTGATTAAATTAGGCAGGTTGGCTCGACGTGGGTGGGTCTGTGGGTGGCAGTTCTCATCCTCAGTGACAGAGCTGACTTGCAGTGCCTGGCAATGTTTGTGTTTCCATTGTTTCTGGTATATTTTCTCTTTTTATATATATATTTCTTTAAGTGCTCTTGGGACATCCTGTTTAAATGTGGGAGACCTTCCTCTGAAGCTCACTGTCAGAAAAGACTAAACCTCCCATCTCCAAAGGCCTGTTCCTCCCTGCTCTCCTTCACCTGGGAGGATCAGAAGGAGCACGCAGGCGTGACAGGGAATGAGTGTGCACCTTGCTATGGCTGTTCCTACCCATGTCCAATGGCTTTTTCTGTGTCAGAGTCACAGGGGACAGCTCTTCTGTGCCTTACACAACAGGCTGTGCTCACCCAGGTATCAGCAGATTTCTTCTTTATCGTGGCCTCAATTTCATGTCCTGTGACACATTAAATTGATGTCAAAATGATTACACGTCTTTCAAGTTGATTCTCCTCCTAAGCATGTTGGCTGGCATTAGCCAGCTCCTCTGCTGGCTCAAGTCAGTGTAATTAGAATTGTTTCATCTGCCTGAGGGATGCCCCTGATGCCTTAGGTTTTAACTCTCACATTTTTCAAATCCTGTATTGCCTAGTGTGTAACTCTGAAGTGTCTTGTAGCTTGCTAACTTCTGTTCTCTCATAGCAGCTAGACATAACAAAGCCTCTCCAAGCCTGCTCTCCAAGGACACCCAGACTGTCCTAGGCCCAAAAATCTGTAAACCAACATCTTAAAAGGGGAGGATAAGCTTGGGGAAATTACATCATTAACTGAAGTTTAATTGGAGAATTAACCCTGATATGCAAATGAACCAAACTTATAAAAGTGTGAAGAACTCATGACTCAGGGTCCATCTTGGGTGTAGCCTCTGGCCTGCCCACGGTGTACCTTTGAAGGCCCTTCAAATAAATACCTACCTTTATTCCCTTATTCCTGTCTAGTCTCTTTTTTTAGGTGGCCACATCAGGCATCACCCCAAGCTCCTATTTGGGTGCTACAGTAAATTGAGAATGGTTGAGTAAGCTCTGAAAACATACAGCCTGAGGATGATGAAGCACTTAGAGTTTTTCACGAAAGATATTCTATTAGTTTAAAAAGATTAAGACTGTTGACAGAAAAATCTGATTCTCAATGTAAAATCTGAAATCTAAAGCAAGTTGTGCCAAGCACAAATCTCAGTCTTGTAAACCACAGGATAATGTCACTAAAATTAAACACCTTTTCTTAAAAGGAATAGTTCCAATGTTCCTCTCTTTCTCCTAGCTGCCATTTAAACTCAATTCTTTTGCCTTTTGGTTTTCCCTCTTTATCCATCATATATAGCTTCTGAAGGAGAAAATCTTAAACATACAATCAGTATTGCTGAAATGATACAATATGTTATTTAAGCCAAACAGACTGGGATGTTTTGAACACAAAATGTATTACACTGCTCCCCAGGCTTAGGTCTGTAGTATTACGTCTACACAAGAGAACTCAAACAGGCCTTTAGGGTCCTGGATATGGGAAGGGTCAGGCTGAGACTGAATGCCAAATTAAAATTATGGGGCATTTTCTATCTCCTGTAAGTCCCACAGTGGACAAGCCTTCCAATATCAATTCCTTTGTGTTCGTCAGGAATTTAGATGTTTGACTAGCATGATCCCAGGCTTTCCTATGGTCTCTGTTAATGCAGTTGATCACTGGCCTCACAATATTTGATGTATTTCACCCTCTCTACTCTGGAATTCCACTCACCCTATTTTACAGAGGGACAGAGGTATAGAGGGGTTAGAGAAGTCTGTGCATGACTTAATTTTGATTATGTTGTTGCAGATGAAGAGGTGCCCAGCGTTTCCCAGGAAATTCATTGCAAAGCAAGGAGCACAAATGCACCCACGACTTTGGAAATGTGTGTTCAAACGCCCCTTCCATGCCCTGTCCATGGGGTCAGACTAGTCTTTTTAGAGTGTTAAGCAAGTTCATAACCTTTTGGCAGAAGGGGAGACAGATTACCTTGTTTGCTGTATTTTATCTTGTGGTTCATTTGTGGCTCCATTCTGGTTTCCATGTATTTGTCTGATTTTGTTTATTTGCACTAGAATGGAAGGAACTGCAATTAAATACAAGTGGTATTAATAGCTTGTTGCATGTGGTTCTGCTCTCTGTAACTGGATTATACTGATGTTGCTATTCAAGCCTCGAAGCTGCAAAATTGTCCCATCCTAATTACATAACCCCAGCTGAGGTCCCTTGATAATAGGTGAGTGCGTAAAACTCTTCCTGACAAGTTTCTCACGAGTCAGAGGATGTTGGTATCCTGCTTATTATGCCATGTTAATTTTAAAAGGCTCTTGTCAACCAATAACCCAATAACTTTTCTTCCCTCTGGGTTTTGTTAGGTTGATACGTGAGTCATGGAATATTTGACTATGAATTCATGACTCATGGGAAAGCACCACAGCCCATTACAGTCCTGGATGATCTTGCTGCCCGGTACTGCCAGGTCAAGTGTCTTCCCAATGCCTGGATGTACATCACAAATGCATCCTGCAACATTTCAAAGTATCAATAAACCCAAGACCCTCTACTGGGAAATATTAGTGTTAACCTGGCTTATTAGCAGAACAATTCTTGTGGCCTCTACCCAGCCCTGGGGAGAGCATTGGTCATGGACAGAGAATTCAAAGAACCAGGATCAGCCTTTTTTCTCTGGCATTTATTCAGATATTTGCTTTTATTAATGATGGTGTCTTGTTGCATTTGACAAGGGACAAATGACAAATGCTGAGCTGTGTACATTTCTGATCTTTAACTGGGCATAACCATCACTGCATTAGTGGCTACCAAAATCAAAGTTGTACAGAAATAATGATGAGAAATTAGGTTTTCAAAGGCCGTGTCATTTACACAGATAAGGGAAAGGGAGAGATAGTAGTCTAGGGGACTCAAATACCTAAATGCTTCTCAGAAATGCATCTCTGATTTGTCAGGCAAGAACTCAACAGCTAGAGATCTTCAGTCTCAGGCAAGTGCTTCACCTAAAGTGCATTTCTGGGAAATTGCTCTGTGAATTTGTGGAGACGAGAGCACAGATTAAAAATAACTTGTTTATTATCACCTTGCCCTTAGGTCTTCCTCTTTGCTTTGGGGTTATAAGTGCTGCAGTATAGATATGGGTGGGTGGGTCTGATGTCTTAGCACAGCAGTTGTTTTTATATATATATATTTTTTTTTTTTAATGAATTTGAAAGCACTAAACACCGAAGAAACCTTTCTGATGCTCCACTGAGAACTTTTCTTGCATGCCACTAATTGCTGCAGGCTTTCATGTGGGAGAATTGTCTCTACAGTTCCCTAGAAATACACAAAGACAAGGAATCATTGCTTTGGAGTGTTGCAACACAGGGACAGATCCCAGCTGCTGCACCCAGCAGTTTCCAGGCTCACTGCAGGGAGCTTCTGTGCTGCCTTTCACGTTCCTCTGAGCAGCCTGTCCTTGTCAGTTGAAAAAACTGATAACAGGTCCAGAGAAAGAGCCAGCATTTTTCTTTTTCAAGTGATCTTTCTTTGTATCCATAGGAATGGTACTAGGATGATAACTTTCAAGGCCTGTTTTTGGAGTAGCTCCTCATCTTGGGCTTTTAGGGAAACTTTCAGCCTCTGCCCACAACCAAAACACTGAAAACAAACCACAGAACGGGGGAGAGAGCTGGGCATGACACAGTTTGCTTATCCAAGGACACAGTTGTCACTCCTGCCAGATGTTTGCCCAACCTGTCCCAGGGAGGCTCTAGCAGTGATCTGGGCAGCCCACTCCCCTCCTGAACCCATCAGCGGGGGGAGAGATCTCCTTCCTGACTGGTGAAGCTTCTTATGCCTCGTCCTATCTCCTGTGGCCATTCCTCACTGTTACTTACAAGTCTGTAAATAAAGGAAGCTATCACTTCTGCCCAGGCTTTACACTGGATGAGTAAGGCCTTGGCTGGAACAATGCCTACTTAAAATCGTATGTGCTACTGGTCTACTTGATAACAGAGACACCTCCGAGCCAGTTAGTCATAAAGAGGAAAGTTTATCAACAGTCCCTTCCCAAGGCAAAGCTGGCAGCTTGCTGGAAGCAGTTGGGAATCCCAAATGAGCTGGTCGCAGGAGCGAGGTGCTCCTGGCCATGCCTCCCTTCTCTTGGGGCAGCAGTGCTGATGCATCAAACCCCAGAAAGAGCCCAGTTGCAAAGAAAATGCCTGAGAATCCTATTTTTAAACTGGTGCATGTCCTGGACCTCCCAGGTTCATGACAGAGAGGAAGAAATGACTGTTCTATAAACCTGCATTCTTCTGTGGCTCTTTGCCATAACCCAGCAGTGAAAGGGGTTAAACCTGCTCTTAAATGGGCACCTCTTAGAGAAGGAAAAACAACAAGGCCTCTGATTCATAACAGGACAGATACAGGTTTCTCTGGGAAGTCACTGCAGACTTGTAATATTTTAGATTTCCTTGGTGATTTTTGTCTCAAGGCTGCTTTTGAGAAACAGAGATACCTGAGGTGACAAATGTGAATTCACTGCCCACGTGGATTGCTTTGGAAAGACTTAATTGGGCTGAAAGGTTCTTTCTGACCATGACTTTCAGCTCTCTCCTGGAGGACGAGATGGTCCTTGAACCTGGAGGCTTCCCCTGTATTAGTCATGCAGAGGCCACCAAAGCAAGGGCTGGTGCTGGAGCATGTTGCAGCTGTTGCAGAGGATCCTGTTGACTTCAATGGACATTGGAGGGGATCCCAGAGCACAGGCTAAAGTGAGACCCATGTCCATCCCTGAACAAACCTTGGCTTCACCAGGACTGACACTAGGGACCCCATGGATGGCACACACCAAAGTGTGTGGGTAGCTGTGGAGGGAAGCTGAGGGTCGTGAGAGTGGGTCTGTTCCCAAGCAGGACAGAGACAACATCTTGTAAGGAACTGCACGATGAAACCTGCTGATTTATGGACAAGCAGTACTTGTTCTGGCAAAAAATAGCTTCCAGTTAGCCTGAAAACAGACTGCTCTGGGTGGATTTGCAGACTCTTATTTATTGGCAAACTTCATTTTAATATAATCAGCCGCTTGACAGGCAGGTTAGGTAATGATCCTTGATGTGAGCACTAACAGATTTGAACAGTGAGTACAGCCTTTAGTGCCCAGAGCCCTCTGCCAGTAGCTGAAATGCATTTGATATTAAAATGCCATGGGAACTCAGGAAGCCCCTTGCCAGAGCACCTTGCTGAGTACATTAAAATGCTGCCTTCAATAATTTATAATGTCTGTTCAGTAAGCTGGTGTGTATGTGTGGGGAGGGGGGTAATAAAACATCTCAGGCCTGGCCTGCCAGGATAATTCAGTGGCTAGTTAAATCTCTCAGCACTATTAATCAATAAAGTGGCTCACAGCACAAATAAATCCAGAATATAATATGACAGGGCTGTGGAAGCGCATGGAAAGCGACTCTTCCTCTCCTGTGTGTGACGCTAAGTGCCACACTGCTCCAGCAGTTCTTTGAATAACCTCAATGCTCTAATACTTCAAATATTCAGACCTCCCACCTGTGTTATCTCATGTTTGAATGTCACCTAAATGTTTTAAACTCTGCTCTGTGTGTGATGCAGGGAGCTGGCTGTGAAAGTTAGGGAGCAGATTGCAGACTCCATCACTTAATTGAGTGTCTCGTTTCACTGATCAAGAGCTGATGTTGTGAGTGGAGGATCACTCCTTTCCTAAGACAAAAGCATTTTACCAGAGCTGCAATGCTGTTTTTGCAGATCCCTGGTGGGGTATGAACAAATACTCTTGACACAACTTCTACTGCTGCTGTAAATCTGCAGGTGTTTTCCGGGCTCCAAATTAATCTACTCCTTCAGCCTCTGCAGGAATGCAACACAACAAAGCAGTGTTCAAAACTCGCTTATCTTGGTGGATTTGGTGCAATTGTACTGTAATCTCTGTCTTATCCTTACTATAACTCAGCCAGAATCCAGCCTACTAGCAGACAGCAGAAACCAGTACAATTAAACAATGTAATTTTAATTTTCCATTAAATTCAGCCTCTAGCTTCCGTTCTATTCATTAATGCCAGGCTAATATTTACTTTTACAATTTACAGGTATTTGTAGACCTTCCACATATTTCTTCCACCAAACTGATCTTCAGCCCAGCACTTAATATTCTGTACCTTCACTCCTTCCTGATGAATCTGGCAAAAATTCCAACTTTCAGGTTAGTGTTGGCTCTGCCCAGATACTGGTGATTGGGCTCAGCTATTAGGATGTTTGTGGAAAGCGGATGTGTAACTGCCTTAACATGCCTGAATTTGCATCAGATTTTGAATCCACATGAATACAGTGTCTGCTTTTCATCCAGATGTACCCTGAAACTCAAAGTCTGATCCTTCCTTCTTGTCCATCTTCTCTGGCTGTGAAGTATCCAGAATAAGTTTCAAGGACACATTTCTGTGAATAAAATAATTACCCAGCAGCAGCACTACCTACAACTGAGCCACAGCACATGTTAAAGCTCATCTTCAGGCTTCACCGCTCATTTCACACAAAGAGGAGGTGTGGGACCAATTATAAGGCTCAGCCTATGTGCAGTAACATGTTCAATCACATCATGCTAGTGCGCCCAAGCCTCATAGTCCAGCACTTCCTCCAGAAATATTGATTTGCTGTCCTGGCCCTTTGTGCTTGTGTCCCTGGGGCAGTCGCTGTAATGAAAAGATTACACAGGAAGGCCTTGGAGATTCCCCTCTGCATCAAGCAGAACTTTGATTTCAAAATAGAGACACTCAGCAAGGGAAAGAACTTGTTCTTTGTGATTGTATCTGGGCAAGGATTCCCCCACGCCTTTCAGACGCAGCGGTTCAACTTCATGGGTGGCTGCTGGGAGGCTTCTGATCTCTCACTGGGCAGTGTGGGGAACACCGGGCTGGAGCTGCTGAACTAGAAAAGCAAAGACAGCATCTTGGGAAAGGCTGTCTGGCCCACAGCAGATGCTTGTATTAAAAAGCTGGAACTGTCTACAAAGGCATCACGAAAAGATGGAAATCTCCTACTGGAAATCTCTATTCTGTCTTTATTACAAATCTACACTCTGAGTTTGCTTACATAGTTCCCTCACACTTCTGTAGCTTTAACCAGTTCCCCAGCTCAGAGATAATTACATTGTGCCTCTGCAGCCAAGAGGTAAGGATGGCACTCTTGGATTACAGGAGGTAGAAACAGCCATATTTATGACTCCTGATTAAAACATGGTATTGGAAAAGAGTATTACTTGAGTCATCAGGATATCACTTGACCATCGCTTTCCTTTACATTTAAATTAGAAAAAAGAATAAAGTTGCATTAAATTAAAAAGATAAATTCAAGACAATATTCCAAGGCTTCCCACAGTGGGTGTATTGTATGCTTATATTATTCTGCACCCATTGTAAGTCTCAGCAGTAGATCTTCCCCCACTGATGTTTTGCATTAGTAAATTGAACTCTCTACTCTGTCCCCTCAAAGATTAATGCCTCCATCTGAGGAAGTAGTTGAATATGTGCTGGCAGTAGTGCTTTCATGATTAGCAAATGGGAGGCTGTGGGAGGAGAACAGAATTTGCATGTGTTGGATGTTGGCCTAAACATACTCTCACTGAATTCTGGACATCAGGGAAGAATTGATAGAGCACAAGCTTTTAACCAGCAGACCACAGAAAAAAAAAAAAAAAAATTGAAGAATCCTACATTTAATTAAGAAGGTTTTCAGCCCTCTTTGTTCCAAAATGAACAAATGTGTCTGCAGAGTGCACTCCAAACATCTCAAACCCATATTTGCTGTCAAGGGGCATTCCATTTTATTAGTGGTCCTGGGGGAAGTTTCTAAATTTTTGTAAAAGTTTGAAGTGTTTTCACCAACTTATTTTTTTGAAGACACACACTTGAAAGACATTTAACTGCTGCAAATGTTAAACTGATAGTTCAAAGTGAGTGTGATGCCTCATGTACCCATGGCATCCGGTACAACTTGGTCCTGATCCTTGTACAGACCTTTCTTCTGCTGCCTTGAAGTTCCTTTTACTCACTAGAGAGCTACCCAGTGATCCTGCTTAAAAACAAAACAAATTTGCCTAAAACAAAACCAAAATGTCAGCAGAGAGGAGGTTGACTTTGCCACCTGGCTCTGTAAACAGCTGCATGCAAAGAGCTACCTTAGGACCCACGTTTAGTCAAATCTAACTTACGTTTAACTTTTTTTTTCGTAACCAACAGCATGTGAAGGAACAAATAAGCACACTCAGTGCAGAACAAAGCACATTCATCACTGGGATATTTTGGCCTCTAATTGAACAGCAGTCATATCAACTTCCTCCTTCACCCAGCACCAGGACTGCGTGTCTGCTGTGCAGGGGAAGGAAAGGCAGAAACACCTGTGGGCACTGGAGATTTTACCACAGTTCTTGCAAGAGTGCACTTGCTAACCAGAGTGCTCTGGCTGCTTTCCAGCCAAGGCAGATACAAGATTTTGCCTGCCTAGAAATCATCTAAGTAGTTTCAAAACATTTTCTTCACTTCCTGCCTTAAACTTTTGCAACTATTACCTTCTGCATTAGAGACGGCGGCTTTTAACAACTGGTGAAATTCATTCCCGTGTCTGTCATTTGCCAAGTACCTCTTTTTTGTTTTGAAAGTTTGATGATGTTTGTTATTTTTACTTGTTTCTGTGTTAGTTTTTTAATTAACCCCCTATGATCACTGACAAAGGCCTGAAATTGTGGATGTTGTGGATGACACAAGTGTGAAAGAAAACAAGTGGCTGTAAGTATACTGTATGTTTTTTTAAAGGAGTTTTAAAATTCATTTCTGTTGAAATCATGAAGGTGCTCTAGTCTTGATTTAAAGGCTACTTCAACAGAGCCAGTTTTCAGGTTCCCACTGAAGAATATCCTTGTCACTTTCACAGTTCCCAAAAAGCACTAAACTGCTGGAATTTGAGATGCCAATCACTACCAGTCAGGCACTGCCACTTTCATACTGGCATTTAATACACACTGTCATTTTTCCGCTAAAATTTTAAGTGAAGGAAGGTACCCGAACACCAGTTATGAAGGAACCAAGGACAACAGACTACAGGCCAGATAGCGTATCAGTCAGCCACTGCCTCTGTGTAGATAACATGTCCTGATGCTGTGAAGTGCTGCTTGTGCCTAACTTCTGCCGAGAATGGTGATAACTGCAGCCACCCAGCGTCACAACACCGAGCACCCTCTGTGCTGGGTGTCTGCGGAGCCGCTGGCATCGCCCGGGCTGTGCGTGTTTGGAATCGCAGAGCTGACACAGGTCGATACACAGGTCGATACCGTGCAGTTGTGTAAAAAACAAACTTCAGGCTGAGCGTGCGAGCGGCAGCGCTGCCCACGACGCACGTTGTTTTCTCTGCAATTGGAATATGACGTTGTGATAAGTTTACAAACAGGAGCGAGTGCGCGAGTGGTGTGGACGCCACCAGGGCTGGTGGGTTTGGGCAGCCTGGAGAAGAGGATGGGACAAAGGCGTGAGAGGTGCCTGCCACGGAGGGAATGACCTGTGAGCCCACAGCCACAGGGCAGAGCTTGTGGGTCACTGCACAGCAAGAGACTGGGGATGGCCAAACTGCACACCATGCTCAGGCCAGGAAAGGTTTCTTATCGCAGCATTGATTCCATGCCAAGCTCTGGAGCAGGACACTGAGAAGAGTCCATCAGAGGAGAGCTGCATGGAGGCACCCTCGGGCACTTCTGGAGGCCCGGTTGGCTCCCCGCAGAGGAGCCGTGGTCCCCCGGCACAGAAGCGTGTGGAGAAGGGCCAGAGCCTGTGGAGGAGGAGGTGGGCTATGCTGGGGGAGAGGAAGGGCTGCTGGGGGTGCTGGGACCAGGTCCACCTGGACACTTTGGAGCTCCTGGGGTGAACTTGACCTGAAAAGACCCATTTGTTTAGTTGGTGGAAACATGACTTGGTCTGTTCAGCCGGGAGGAGATGGACAGGAGACCTTATTGTGCTGTACAACTTTGGGGTTGTGAAGGGAAATGAAAGGGCAGGCATTTATCTCTGCCGTGTGGTGACCAGTGACAGAAGCCCAGGGGATAGCCTGAAGCTCTGTCAGGGGAGGTTCAGGTTGGATATTAGGAAAAGGTTCTTTGCTAGAGGGTGGCTGGGCACTGGAACAGGCTGTCCAGAGAAGTGGTGACAACCGAGCCTGACACGAGTTCACGAAACATTCGGGCAATGCTCTCAGGCACGTGGTGGGATTCCTGGGGCTGTGCTGGGCAGGGCCAGGAGCTGCACTCCGATATCGTCGTGTGTCCCTTCCAACTCAGAACATCCCACGATCCTGTGACCTCCCAAAGGCTCGGGCGGGTGGTTGGCAGGAGCCCTCCCGGCCCAGCCTCGGCCGGGGGCAGCGGGAGCGCGGCGCTGACTCAGGCGGGCGGCAGGCGGCGCCTTTAAATGTGCCGGGCCCGGCCGCTCCGCCTCAGGTACGGCCGC
>VZTE01002601.1:334723-416584 GCA_013397775.1 Eulacestoma nigropectus
CACCCCCCCTTCTGCTTTTCAGTTATTTATTTATTTATTTATTTATTCCCCGGTTTGGGCCGAGCTGGGGACAGCGCGCCCCGGTCACCGCATCCCGGCCGGTTGCAGCGGCTGTTGCCAGCCTGGGCAGCGCCTCGGGCTCGGGGTGTTTATTGTTATTTATTATTGTTCTCCTTGGAGTTTCTCCGGGAGCAGGCGTGTGTTCTGGCAGGAGCCGGGCAGGTGGCTTCACCTTGGGGCTGGGAGGCCGTCAGCTGCCTGTGGGGTGCCCACAGATCCACCCAAAACCCGTCCTCACCTCCAAAACAAGGGAGAAAAAAAAAATCCACGCACTGTGTATGAAAGGAGCTCTTTAGTTTGGTTGGGATTTTTGTTTTTGTGTGTGTCTGTGAAGTCTTCTCCTTCTCCACCTAATTTTTCCAGGAGGAGGAGAAATTTCTTACTGGTAAATAAAAGGAAACCAATCCGGCAGTGGATTTTCCATCATTAGAGCTTGGGATAAGCCACGGCTCCCACAGTGCGTTTGTTTCTAGTGATTGAATAAGAGGATAATCATTGTATAAAGTAGTAACAAAAACCCAAACCGTAGGCTTTTCTCCTTGGACTGACAAGCATAATTCAGGAAAGGGCAAGTCTGAACAAGTAAGGGGAAGGCATTAGGATGTGAAGTGAGAGGCCTTTACCGGTGCTGCAAGACACTTCTTTCAGTAGTATTTGTAATCTGTTAAGAGGCTGCTTATCGTAATGTGGATGAATGGTGACATTTACATTTATTTTGTGTTATAAATGCACCGTTTCAGAAACCTGAGCTGGAAGTAGCTGTGAAATGTATTAACAAGAAGAACCTTGCAAAATCACAAACTCTGCTGGGCAAGGAAATAAAAATCCTTAAGGTAAATGCAGACTGACTTGTTTTCTTCAGTCTTTGTTCTATATGCCCTTTGTTGCTCCTAGCTTATGGTTTTTTGGTTTTTTTTTACTTTTTCTAGGAATTGAAACATGAAAACATTGTTGCCTTGTATGACTTCCAGGTAAATACATTCAGTTATATCAAAGCATTCTAAATTTGGGAAAGGTTAAATGGAGTTTGTGAAATTTCAGTTTTTAACGAATGTTTGTATTCAGATGTCTAATCTGGGGGGAAAAAAAGTCTTCTGATAAGTTAGGGAAAGATAAACAAACACAGAAGATCATATGTTAGTTGTTGGCTGGACCACACAACTCATGTGCAGTTGAGGTGGGAGTTTCTCTTCCAGGATGCTACACAGTGAAATGCAGCGTGGTGAATATGTCTGTGCTGGAACCTCTTAAGCTCTCAAAATGTTAGAAGTAGAATTAACAGTAGTTATTTTTGGCATGCCCACCTTTTTATTTTCTTTCTCTGGTCTGGATACCCTCCCTGAGAAAATTTCTTTTTCCTAGGCCATGCCAAAATAGTGTGAGCATGACTTTGTACCATATGATTGTCTTCAGCTCCAGAGGATTTTAATTTGCATTTTTCTGTTGTCCTTGTGGCCGTCACTAAGTGTTAAAAATTGCAGCAGACATTTTTAGATTACTGTGGTTTCCCACAGTTGCTTTTTCCTTCAAAGTCAGCCCTGAAGATCTAATCTAGGGGGGGGCTAAAACCGATCTGCTGCGAAACGCAAATCATCCAACGACTTTTTTGTTTGTTTGTTTTTTTGCTTTGATTATTTAGTTAAATAACTACATAATCTGGGCATCTAATAACTAAATAACTGCTGGGCATCGGGGCAAGTTTTCTTTGCCATTCGTGATGCTTTTTAAAAAACAACGCCGCAGGATGCAAAGCCGAAGATGGAACGCCCGTGTTGGGGGGGTGAGGGGCTGTGGTCCAGCCCGTGCCACGCGCAGGGCGAGTGACCGCTGCGTGACCGCGGCGCGGCCGGACCCCCGGCCGGCCCTGGCGTGGCTTATCGGGAGTGTCCTGCCCGGTCGCTGCTATCACGTGTCCCGCAGGCCGCCGTGTTTGTTGACATTCCTCCTTCTCCCGTGGATTGGCTCCGGTGGCCTCCACGTCACCCCGGGCAGTGAGTCCCAGCGCCGGTACAGCGGTGCCTGTCAGCGGTGCCTGCTGGGTGCTGTAGTCCGCCCGCGTCACCCTGTGTCCCGCAGCCCCCGGCGCTGGGTCCCTCCCTGCCGGACCGGGGGGCTCTGGAGAGGTGCTTTGGAGAGTGTTTAATGCCTGGCGTTGTTTTGGCGAGAGGGGGACGTTGGGGATGTCAGGCTGCTCTGGCGGCGAGCGGGATTGCTGCTTGGGAATACCCTTTGGATACCTGTGCGTTGCTCCTGAGCCAGCCTTCAGAGCTGATCTGGCAAAGCAGTGGCTGCCTTTGGGCTGATAAGTGCTGCAGAGTAGCTGGGAAAGCTTCCTATGGGCACAGGCCACTTGGGGCATTACATCTCATGGTTTGGTTTTTTTTTTTTTTCATTCTCTGTACCTTCTAAATTTACTTAATAACTTCTCACTTGAGCGAGTGAGTGGCTGCTCCTGCACTTTTTCTATAGTTTGCATTTGTATGAAGCATTTATGCTGCTGGGTTTGCTTATTGAGATCTTTCAGAACTTATGTTAGATTCCTCTGTCTGCTTCAAATTACTGCTGAGCAGGGAGCAACTCAAAGACATTTTCTGCAAAAGGAGAAATTTCATCACTGTTAAAATTATAGCAATGTGTTTTTCTCCTTTTGTGATGAGCTTTATTAAATTCTGTGTTTAGCAGTGTAGTCTGGTGAGATTTTAGCAAGAAGCTGTGTAAGATACCACAAAATAGGAACTTGAAAATGGTCCAGGGCTCAAGGCATGCCCAGGTTTATGTTTAGTTACCAGCTTTGTCATAGAGTCCTTGTATAACCCGGGTAATTTGATTTCTCAGAGAAAATGAGATTATTTAGGGGGCATTGGGTGTGGACTCTCCTCTGATGTGAGGTGATCTATTACCAGACAATCTGATGCAGTTAACCCACATATGTTGTGTGTGTAATGTGTCTGAATGTCTGGCCTTGCTCTGTGTCTGCTTAGGAGTTGTTGTGAGAGTAAATTATCTGCAAAGGTAAAAGTGCAGGTCTGTGGAAGGCTGGCTTCTTCCCACCTTTCCTTTGTGGAAAAGACTAGGACTTACGTTGCTCCCCTGATACCAGATCAGTAGCCTCATTCATAGCTGCATATGTATTTATCTTCAAAAATATGGTGTTTGCAGTTAATTGAACCCTTGCTTGTAGGCTTTCTAAAACAGAAGATGTTTATTCTTCTATTACAACACAGAGCAAAAAGGGAAAAAATACTTCCTGTAAAACTTATTGTTGCCCTGTAGCTTTGTCTGTCATTGCATTTTGTGTCCTGCCTTCCTCTGCACTGCCTGTCAACAGTGACTCTAACTTTTACTCGTTTGCTTCTTACACACAAGGAAATGGTTACCAAAACCACAGTGGCTGTAAGCGAGTGATTACATCCAATGATGCTTTCATTTGCATTTTCCTGGTTAAAAACTCATGTTAGCCAGGCCTCTCACAACGTGAGATTTTTGATGTAAGGCTAGATTTGCTCCAGACAAACACTTGCAGTACTGATGTTTAGTGCTGACAAGCAGATCTCACCCTGGCACCCTTAATTTAGCCTTTAAATCCAGGAACATTGCTGTGTTCCTTCTCATTTCACAGACCTTTGTGATATTGTTTCATAAATAATGACAAAATAAGAAGCTTTCTGGGAATAAATGGTTCTGGTGAATGTTTACTGCATAAAAGTGCAGTGGCTGGACTTTCATAGATCCCCTTGCTGGAGTCCTAAGAGCAGCATCAGTACATGAGTGGCTCACAAAATGAAATATGCATATTCCCATTACTAGGTGCTCAGGTATTAATGAGAGGTGCTGTTAATAGTTTAGGAGTCTAATGCAAGAACCCCTGCTCAAAAAGAGGATAAATCTTACTGTATCACATTTTAAAAGTGCTGTCTACTTAGTGTCTGTATGGAGTTGTGGTGTGGGCTCTTCCTAGGCACAGGAGATGTTTGGCAGACAGTAAAAGCTGTATTCCACCACGTGTGGGGTGTATTAGTTGCTACTGAGCACTACCTGACCCCTCAGCTGGCTTGCCAGGGGGCTGGAACTGGGGTGCCCAGTCTGCAGCAGTCAAGGGGAGTACAGCAGTCCAGAGGGACATATGGGTACCAGAAGTCTTTTTTTACTCTGAAGACAGCCAAATGAGCCCTTGTTCCTTAAGGTGGAAATTAGTAACAACAAATGAAGGTTTCTGCCGAAGGAGAACTTGGTATGGAAATGAGGTTTCTTAGAAAGTCTCCATGATTCTGAGGATCGGCTCAACTCTTCACGCTCATTGACAGGGAAAGCTCAGCACATGTGCTCTGGTGTATGGGGCTTTGCTTTGGTTTCCTTTGTGTCTCAGGACATTAAATCTTTGATCAGAGACCACTTGATTATATGAGGAGATTCAGTGGTAGGAAGGAAACCCTTGAACTTGTCAGATCCTGGGAGCACTGTGTCCCAGAAAATTCTTCCAGCACTAGGAAGAAGTTCCTACAAACGTAGCTGGGATCTTTGGGCAGTGTGAGATTCTGGGTGTCTTTCTCTCCCTGTTCTGTGCCAGCTGCCCCAGTTTGCATAGGTGTCAGCTGAAGATCTCACATCTGCCATGTTGGTGCTAGGGCAGAAAATCTGTTAAATCTGGACATGTCATGCTTTGGATATTAGAAAGCATTTTCCTGCATGAAATAAGAAGAAGGATTATTTTACTGACACATTTTCCCTGGTTGTGTGCTGTGGGCTGAACCTGCTTCCTAAAGCAGCCTGGCTATGATTTGATATGCTTGAGTGGGTATCAGGTGGTTTTTGTGTTGTTTTTTTTTTTTTTTTCCCCCAATTTCTGCATGGGTGGGATGGACTGGTTACAGCAGCACAGCTGTTAATGTCACACGAGGCACTGTGCTGTGATGTTTCTGGCTCAGCCTAACCTGAGGGTCTGCTTTCTACGGTTTGGTGACAAGTTGGCTTATGATACTCACCAGTTTGGGATGAGCTGAGACAAATGCTTAACTCAGTCATCTAGTACAGACTCACCAAAAATATTTCTGCAGCGATGACTGTATCACCTGGAGACAAAGAACACAGAGTCCTTGCAGTGCAGTTTTTCTTGTGCATATGGATTAAGGCATGGGTGCCAGAACAAACACTTCTCAGCTTAGTGATCAGTCACCCTGGGCTGGTCTTGAAAGCCAGGTAATAACAGCCTTGTTGTGTTGCTGCTGTGTAGAAAGTCCTTGTGATCGATAGAGCCGTGGCTGCTGGGCTGTGATGTTGTGCTGTGCTGGCTGCACCATCACCCTTTTTCTGACATAGAACCTCTAGATGCTACCCTGCATCTTGTGTACGTGCCTCCCGCTGTCCCCCAGGACCCCTGGAGCTCCGTGGACAGCAGTGGCCTTCTGTGTGCCCTCCAGCACCGCTCACCTCTGCTGCAGCACTGCACTGATGAGCGTGATGCCGGATGAATCAGTGCCGCTGCAGTGTCACCTCATGCCTCGCCACCTCTCGTGCCACCTCATGCAGGATCTTCTGTTCCTCGGGCGCTGCTGTTTACATGCCCCATCTCGGGAGACAGGGCTCCACTGAGGCACTTGGAATGACTGAAGAGGCACTCTGTGTCTGGGAGATCGCTCTCCCGAGGTCAGGCTGCCTGCTTAAATCCTGTTTTAATTCCATCCCCAAGCGAAGCTGGCAGGTTGCCTGGTGAGTGGGTGTAAAGTGCAGCTCTCTGAACTGCCAAGCAATCCTCTTTCTGTTTGTGCTGCGGACAAGAATGGGGTGTCTGCTATCCTGCTCCGTCAGCATCCTCGCATCTGTTGAAGGGAATCACTCTTACTGAAGATTGGATCTGGCTTAATTTAGAGCTAGAAGGGGAAAGGACAAAAACCCAGCCAGTAGTTTTGTAGGGTAATGCTTGAGAGTTTAGTGGACCAGCATGGCCATGTTTGTGGAGAGTTGAGAGTTCTGTAGTGTTGAACTTTGATTTAATGCTGGCTTCCCCAGCCAAGTATCCCACTGTGCAGGTCACAGAAACATCCAGCAAATGTTGACCACTAAATATAAACCTCAGTCATGGGCTTTTTTTAGAGGGAGCTGTCTTGCTGCATTTCTGAAATGATGATCACTGTTTTACTCATGCTGTGTGTACAGCACATACCTGTGCTCCTCTCACATGATTAAGGTGTCACGGAAGAGCCGGCGACGTGGTGGTTAATGGCCTCCAAAGCTCCCGTGGAAGGTAGCATTACTCAGACTATAATGACAGATTAAGGCGTGTTTCCCAGGAGTAATTGGAAACTGGAAGGCTGTTGTGTTGTGTTTGCAGTTTGATAGCAAAGCTCTGGTAGCTGCTGTTTGTGCTGCTGCTCTTGAAGCTCCATCAGTGTTTCTGCCATGAAAATTTCCATTGTGTAAATCCTTGTGATGACTGAACACATTTGGAGTGAGCAAAGCAAAGGGAGGTGAAGATTTGGATGATGGATGGGAAGAGGTGTCTCCTAATCAGTGGCTGTGTGGGATCAAATTCTGGTGGAAAAACACTATTTGAATTTATTTCAAATATTTATAGGCTCAAACCAAAGCCTAATTAAAAGATTTAATTTTGTGGCTGGACTGAACTTGCCCCTTGCAATAAATCTGTGTGTCTCAAAAGCTCATCGTAGTGCTCAAGCTTGTGTAGAGAATTGAGGGTACGGTTCACTTTCGTGTGTCTTTCCTTCTCCTCTCGCTTTCCTCCACCACCCGCCTTCCCACCTGTTGATACCAACTGAAAAGCTTTGCACAGCAGGCAGACTGGCAAACAGAGGGTTGGTGTTGGTGCTAGGAATCCAAGCTGGATGGCTCTGGTTTGCTTTGACAAAACATCTGGAGAAGTTGGTCTTTGGAAGGGGATGTGGGTCTTCCATGAGGCAAACTGCCTCCATCCCCGAAGTGAGATACAGTGGGAATGAGAAGCACAGGGGTGGTCAGCAGAGGTGGTGGTCTTTGCAAAGGCAAGGAGAGGTTTTTGGTTTGGTTTTGTTTTCAGAATAAGTATATATGGTTTTGCTTGATGTTTTTTGTTGTCTGGCTGCTGTTTGTTTGGTTTTTTCCCTGTTGTTACATATGCAATAGCAAATGGCAGACTTGGTGGAAAATGAACATGAATGATGTGGTCTTTCAAGGCAAAGTTTCTCAGGTGCAGACCTAAGCATTCTTTGCTTAAGAGAAAGCATCCTAATTGTCTTCAGATGTTACATTTCCTGTCTGAGAAATATAGTAACAAATGTTCACAGCAGAATCCAGGGGCGAGCCCTGCCCATAGATAGCTTTGGAACCTCTGCTGTGCTTAGTGTATAGCAAAGAGGCACTTTAATTGTGCATCGTCTCCTGCTTTATAATGTGCAGACCTTTAATGCTGCCATAAACGTAGAGATGCTGTCAAAATGCAAAGTGAGGATCTCAGAGTTGCATTTGTTTACTAAGCAAGGTTGTTTCAAAGGGGGCCGATAGAAATGAATCAAATTGTGCATCACTGGTTGCTTAGGGCAATGATGTTCAGTCTGGCTGCAGGAGCACCTGGCTTGTCTCCTAGCATCAGAATAACAGGAGGAATTAGGTCAGCTGAGCTGGCATAGTAGGGATCAACCAGACAGTGTGATTCTGGTGGGGGGGGAATGAAAGATGCATAATTTTAAGTCATTAGAGATCCCATTTAGCAAAGCATCTTACAAATCTCCAGGAAGGGGGAGCCTCCCAGCCGGCTCTGTGTGCATTGGTGGCCTGGGGGGTGAGAGCTGCTGGTGTGATGGGGACCCCGGGGACTGCGGGGAGTGGTGCCAGGCAGGGCTGGGAGGCAGCCCAGGGGCTGTGGGGTGGGCTCTGTGTGTCCCTGTGGGTGCTGTGTCCCCTCACCCTGCACACACCCCGGCCATCGGGAGACTCTCTTCGTCTCCATTCGATGCTCTTTTCATTTGGTTGGCAATTGTAGCCAGCATACTAAATATGTTAAAAAGGACTCATTTCTCTGTTGTTTAAATACTGCAGGTTCAAGCTCATGTTTCTCTGGCTTCCAGTAACTGGATTTTTTTCCCTTCTTAAATTAAGACTGTTTTTATTTGAAAGAAAACCCATGCTTTTTTCTTTATACTCCTTGTTTCCACACCTTTGTGGTAACAAGTGTGTTTGTTTTCTTACATCTGGTGAATGAAGTATGAAATAAATAGATGGAAAAGAGAAGACTTGCAAAGGCCAGTCACTCAGGCAGCTGCTGTAGAAAACCCTGGGGAGGTTGGACCTCTAATTTCCAGAGTTGCTTAAAAAAAAGAAAAAAAAACACAAAAAAAGCCAAACCAAAACAACTCTTGCAGAGTATCAGGTTGTGTTTTGTATATACCATTAAAAACCATGCAATTCCCAACTTTATCAGTGGGACTACATTAATCAAACTAAAATCAAACCTTGGGACTTAGTCACTTTGCTTGTATTTGCACATATCTCAATAAATTAATGTGTCTCAATGAGTGTGATTAAAACTGAAATATCCACTTCAACCCACAGCTCTCCCCCCACTACCCCTGCTCGTTGGGCAGGCTCATAAAATGCAGCTTTTAGGTATGCAAGGATTTAATTCCAGTACATGTGACTGAGCTTAAGGTAATGGGGAATTCAACCTTAAATGTTCAGTTTGTAGTATGGCTGTGATACAGGAAGGAGATGAGGAATAAATACAGAAAAGCAAATCTGATCTTGATTATTTTTGTCATTGTTGTTAGAATTCTGAAGTTTCCTCTCCTGATAGCATTAACATAATGCATTGCTATTTGAACAGGAGCTTGCTTTTGTTTGAAAAAGCTTCTAGATATTATTCTGCCTGTTGGCAAAGGGGTAACTACTTCCTTCCACCTCGTGTCAGAAAGTCCAAACTTCTCAGGATTCTGCTGCCCTTTTATCTCCTACATTCTCTTATCCTTGCTGCAGACAGATGTGGCCTGCATTCTGTGGTCTTGGGGCGGTGGTGTCTCCCCAGGAGCTGGCTGGGGGGTCCCAGGTGCTGTAGGAGGTGCAGTGTTACCCCCAGAGCAACGTGACTGCTCTAAGAAGGGATTGCTTCTCAGTCTTAATTTGCTCTGATGTGCATGTTTTTGGTCTTGCCTCAAAGCTCTGTGACCTGTGAAACCCAGCACTTTGTTTCTGTACCCCATTAGGACGTGAATCCCATACTTTGGTTTCTGTGGTTAGGCTCAGTGGCGGCTCCAGCTGTGACCTGCTGTAGTGTGCTGCTCTGCAGAGGCCCCGTCTGCCTGCAAAGGAGAGTCAGGTTTTTCTGTCTGAGCTCTCTGCAAGTGCTGTAGCCATCAGTCATCCAGCAAGTGCACTGGGTCTCGGGGCTTTGGTCGAGGCCAGCAGTGAACTTTGTGAAGCCCAGCAGCAGGGCTGTGACCGGCACCACCGCTGCCACTGCCTGGGGGGACAGGTGGGGCTGGGCTGAAGGAGCCTGCTGGAAGCTCACGTCCAGGGGAAGAGATGGTGAAGTTTCTTCAGATCACTTGAAGGCTGAGCTGCCTCACCAGCAATGCTCCCGTCTGTCTGTGGGGGTATGAGCTGCCTGGCAAAGAGCAGCTCCACGGACATGACGTTGTCCTGTTTGTTTTCTAATGTCACGCAGGCAGACTTTAGAACTGTTGCCAGGGAGATGGGAAATACTCTCCCTCCCTTCCTGAAGCCTGTGTAGTACCAGAGAATGGTTTTCCTGCTGTTTTGAATCTGCCCTAAAGTACAACCTGTCCTGAAACAACTCATCCGTTTTACAGTGGAGGGTACGGTAGTGCCTGGAATGGGGCAATGCTGACCCTTGGCATCACTGTTCTTCCAGTTCTACAAAAATCTACGTGCTGCATGGCCACCCATAAACCATTTTTGTGCTGCAGGACCTCCCTTCTGCTTGTTCCACATCCTAGACCAAGCTGGCAGGTCAGAAGGAAGCAGAAGGCAGTCAGGGGCCAATGCAGAAGTTTGTGGGCCTCGCCAGGTCTTGTTTCTGATGCTTACTCCATGGGATCTACATTAAGAAATTAGAAGCCCTCATTATTTTGGAAAGTCACAGGTCTGCTGACTGTGGAAATAATACTTTCCAGTCAGTAGCAGTAGGTTTTACCTTTCTTCATCTGAGTTAATTGTTGTCTCCTGAATGGAAGCCTGCTCAAAATGTTCTTGAGTTCCTTGTTGAGGAGGTTCAGGAGGAGTGAGGAGGATAACCAGGGCCAGAGAACAGAAACACAAGAGGCTCTGAGACCTGTTTTTCTTTTCACTTGGGGTCAAAAGGCATGTGAATATCTTCTAGCTATTTGCTTTAGATCAGTTTTCCAAAGGATGGACACTGATTCTCCCACACTTCTGATTGATGTTGCTGTTGTCCCTTACCTTGCTTCCGTTCCAATAATTGCATCAGAAGATAATCCTTGCATAGCATGACAGTTTTCCTTTCCCTCTTCAGAGGTTAGCTTGCTCAAGCCAAGCTGTGGGCCACAGTGAAACAATACTAAGAGATTTTACTTTTTGGAAAGTTTTTTCCCCTCTCTTGAGAACAGCAGGTTTGTTTTTTCCAAACCCAGTTGGCTTGGGAGCCCCTGCCTGAGCTAGGGACTTTCCAGGAGCCATTGGCCTAAAAATTGGCTTCTGTAAAGCAAAGTTATGTTTGTTATGGACTGTGTTTGTGACTCCAGTGCCACTGTCAGAAAGCAGTGACTGGAGACCATAGGTCAGAAGGGCATTGGTTCGATGAGATCCTGCTGGTAAAACAGGAGGATGGGCTGTGCAGTGGTTCTGCTGCAGTGGGTGGGGGAAGTAGAAAAAAGAAATGGAAAAGCTTAGCTTTCAGTTGGTGTTGAGTTATCTTCCACTGTCAGACCCTCAGCTTTATGTTATGCTTCTGTTGTGTTGGTGCAGTTGGTTAAGTCCTGGCCCTGCTTAGAGAGATCCATGTGCGGTAAATTATCTTTGCTTGGCAGCATCTCTGGGTGCTGGTTGGAGAGGTAGTGTTGAGCAGCTCGTGGGAGATATCTCCTGAGAGGCACAAACCAGGAACCTCTGCCATCACAGGGATGGCAGCAAACATCCAGCAGAGTAACAAAAGTAGTCTTGAGACTTGAGTGCATATGGTTCTTCTACTGTAGGCAACAGGAGCCTTGTCAGCCCCACAGTGCTCAGCACATGGGTGTAACCCTGGAGCTACATTCATCTTCAGTGTTCCTCCTGCGTCCCCCAGCTGCCCTAGAAAAGAGGCCTTGTGTGAGGTGGAAGTCATTCTTTGCTGGTTTTACCCCGGAGTCCCACACAGATTAGTGGGAACACTGCACTGCTGAGAGAATCTCGGAGTGTTGTGTAATCACATTTCCACTGTTTTCCGTTCCTGAGCACCTTTCTAAACTTGGTGGCAGGCTGAGTGCAGGGGTAGAGTGCAGAGGAGGATTTTTCTAAGGAAAATTCCTCTCTGAGACTTTTTAAGCTGTGGTAGGAGGATGACTAACTGTGGGTACACCCAGACATTTCCCTTTGGACACACCTAAACACACTCTTTCCAAGAAGAGGATCATGCCACCTTCCAGTATGGGTGGAGAGAAAATTTAAAGGGAGACAGGACTGTTGTGTCTTAATGTCCATAATGCCATGTCTCCTAGTGTCACAGTGAGGAATTTTAACAGAACACAGTCTTGGGGTGATTTATGGTGTATTGCCAAATGAGGTTTCTTCATTTCTTTGTTCTCCATCAGCAGATGTGTGTTATTTGTAGACAGCAGAGGCTGTTGCCTGTTTTTACACTCAATTAAATGGTAACCTCATCGCTGGGGCCTCTGCTGCAAGAACAAGTCAGGCAATGATCCAGACTGATTAATTATCAGCTTAATGCCTTTGGCAGAGGCGTTTTGCTGCTATTGTGGGGCATGGTCAGGGTACTGCTGCCCTTTGTGATGACAGGAAAAGTTAGGGGGTTGTGTCTGTGCTGCTCCCTTCATTGAGCTTGTTTAGTGACAGGATTAGGCTTGGCTGCACGGACTGGCATATGTGAATAAGAGGTCCAAAGGAAATTATCTGTAGCACTTCTGGAACATAAGCCTCTGCAGAAATAAAGCAAACTAATACTTTTCTGGATGTGGAAACGGCTGGGCTGGGCATTTTGCTCTGGTTTTCAGAGAAACTGGTAGCTTGGAAAATTTGGCTTGCAGTATTTTTTCCTTGTTTTGTTAATGAACAAATCATAAATATAATGGAAGGATAAAAATGGACAAGAAGTAGTTTCTGCTGCTGAATCAGCTTGAGAGAAGTCCATCAGCCTGTTTGAGAAACCAGAAGTCTCTTTAGACAGCTGAATCTATTTTAATTAAAGTAAGTTCTACTGGCTTTTTCCAAACAAGAGTTTGTTTCTGGGACCCTTCTTAAATTAAGTGTTTAGTTTTGTTGGCAAAATTCTACAAATCTTTCTCGTAAGTGAGTCTTGAAATGTGAAGCTGCAAATGTGTTGTTCTCCCTGCTAAAGGCATCTGTGATCTGAAAATACCCTTGCTAGATGTTCCTCTTCTGCTGTGGGTGCAGCAGGGAGGCCAGTTCTGCCTGGTGGGGTTGAATTTTCATAGGGTGCTGTTGCCAGTAGTGGTTGGGGGAGCCAGACTTCTCTCCTAGAAGCCTTTCAGGCATTGCCCTCTTATCACACCAACACAGAGTGAAGAGATAAAACCACCAACCACCAAGGTCACGTTGTTGTTGGGAAAGTCAAGCAGAGCATCTCCCTTGCCTGTGCAGGTCCTTGTTTAACCTTGGTCCCTGCACACACTGGATGCCAAAATCAATGACTTGCTTGATGATGTTTGTTTGCAGAGTCTTTAAATAATGTAGAGTGGAAAAACAACCAAACTGCACAGTGTACATTAGCTGTTGGCTAATAAATTATTACAAATATCTTCTGGGCTTGGTTTGTGTAAGCTCTGTTTCCTCTTCATTTTCTATATAGGGAAAAATACACTGAGCCTCCCCAAACCCTGCTGGCACTATACATGTTAAAGTGCAGAGTTACTGAGCTGCAATGATCACAGCACGTTTAGCCAAGAAGTGTCTATGAAAACTGCTTCTGTGGCAGTGATGAACTTGGTCTGGGCTGCAAAAACCACTTCAGACACTCCTGTGTGCCCAGTAGTTGCCCTGCAGTGGGTTCCCTGAGCAGCTGCATTGCACTTCTGGTGTATCTTGTATCTTCTGGTACATTTGGGGCTGGAATTCCTGTAGAAGTGAAAGTCTTGGATGTCTTTTATCAGCCTTGGCTTTTTGCTGTTCCTGCTTAAGACAGCAGGAGCTGGTGGGCTTTGAATGCTCCTGAGAATTCTCCCTCAGTGCTTTGTCATGTGCAAAGCTTGTGATGATGCTTGGGGTTTTCTTCTTGCACTGCTTCCCTGGGCTGGTGCTTTTAACCACAGATTGGTTTCCCACTTGATCCAGTGTGTGTATGAAATTGGATGACTTAATGTGTGCTGCTTTCAAATGCAGAGGTTGAAAAACAAAGCCTGTTTAAAGAAGTGTTTGTCATGCAAGGAAGTGCAAGAAACACTTTTTTGAAATATCACAGAAAATTGCTTTTTGAACAAACAAGGGGACTTCTAAAAGCTCAGCTGGGCTTGGCAGTGAGAACAGCTGTAAGAATCGAGGGTGGCCTCGGGCTCTGGTGGACACTTGAGGCCCTCCAGGGAAGGTGGCCAGTTCCCCTGCAGCTGTGGCTGAGTCTCTCAAGTCACAGGTAATTCAGCTTCCTCCTCTCTCCCTCTCTTCCTCCAACCAGTCTTCAGCAAACATCTGGAAACTCAGGTTTCACTTTTAGGTCAAAAGAGAATGGAAGAGAAAGTGAGAGGTGCTGAGGACTCCAGGTGTTGACAAAGGCAGGGAATTTGGTACAGGCTTGATGGGAGGCAAAGTCTTGTGGGCAGACCAGGGTGAAAGGGCTGGGAGCAGACAGTGGAAACTGCTTGGAAACTAAACAGCTGGTAGGGTGAGTGCTGGGGATTTTGAAATGGTTCGGGTCAGAAGAGGAGTCAGGCATGTGGGTATCTAAACAGCCTTCGAGTAAAGTCGTGTTGCCCTGGAAATGGAATCTCTTGCTCTGCCTCTGCTTTCAGGACTTCTCCACTCACCCAGGCAGTTGCTGCCTGTGAGTGTCCCCAGCTGGGCCTTAAGTTTAGGAGTGACTTCTAGTTTACAGGCTTTAGGAGTGACTTCTAGCTTACAGGTTTTATGTAGTAAGTCTACTTCTGTTCTGATTTCTGTTTCAACAACAGGATTTAGTCATTCGGCCTCCTGGGTCTACCCAGGATTGAAATATTTGGCTGTTTTCATGTCTGTTCTTTGGCAGTGGTTTGGTGGCTCTGCTAGACGTGTGCCAGGCAGCCACTGGTGTCACCATGTGCTGCTGCACAGCCACCAAGGTTCCTATTGTGGCTCTGTGGTGCTGTATTTTTGTGAGACACATCTCTGCACTATCCTGTGGCTTGTACCGTGGATACATGCACTTTTCCCAAGGGCTAGGGAGAGGGTCAGCTAAGGCAGGAGGTGAACTCCCAAGATGGTAAGAGCATCACAGTGCAGCACCTGTAGTGAACTTAGGAAGATGAGCATTTGGCCTGGACTTTGTTGGTGTTGACCCCTGTTACAATCCAGAAAGCTTTAGCCACCTTATAATGGCACTGTTAAGGCATGTAGAAAACTTGGTTGGCAAATGTTACATTTTTTGTCTGAGACCTTTCCTTTTTGCCCTTCAGTGGAAGGTGAGTCTCCTGGGCACTTTTCAGCTGCAGAGTTGAATTGCAGATCCTGAAGTTGTGCTGCTCTTATCTTTCTGTTCAGCCTAGTGCTGCTCATGTGGGCACTGCTATAAAGGGCCAAGTTAAATGTGGAAATGATTAAGGTTCTAAGATAGCAGCGTGCCAGCATCTGTGTTGCGTGCCACTGTTAATCCCTAGAGCCCGAAAGGACATGGAGACCCAAGCCACAATACAGGAGATCAGCTTGGTTAAACAGATGCACACTCACAAACCAATAACATGCTTAAATACCTGGCGTTTTCAAAGCAAGCAGTCTTCCAGGAATTAACCTATAATGTTTTTACCCTTTCTTCAGTCTGACTCATAGCAGAGAAGAGATTATCTGTTTAAAAGGTAATACAGCAATTAAGTGTCTGAAATATTTCAGTGCATAATTCCCTTATTTTTCCATTTTCTATTTCCCCAGGAACTGGCAAACTCTGTCTACTTGGTTATGGAGGTGAGTGTGTCTTCTTTCTTTTTTTTTACCCTCCTTTCCCTCCCTCTTTCTCTTTTTAAATTTTCTTAGCTCGTTTTAAGCAGACGAGCATGTTTCACACGTGGTGCTTTCTGCTGGCAGTCTTACCTGTGAGGCTTTGCTAATCTAATCTGCAGCTCAGGCCTTGTAGAGTGTGGGTGCAGAGAGCAGCCAGGGGATTTTTCATCTTGCTGCTCTCAGAAGGTCGTGCAGGCACAGACTTAAGCAGTCAGACACTGAACCTCAGGGGTCAGATGGGTGCCATGGGGGAGTGTCTGTTGCAGGCATACACCAGAGAGAATGTTCTGGGCACAGCTTACCTGCAAAGCCTCTGAATGTTTCCCTTCCTCTGCAGTTTTCACTCTGAGGTCTTGTTGACTTTTCTTAATGATGTGGAACATTGATGTGAGGAGTTTCAGTTTTCAGCTGTGTCCACTCCCAGGCTCTTCTCAGCCAACTTTCTGAGGTCTCCAGTGGTGACGCCTCTGTTTTGTTCTGGTTTTACCTTTCTCTCTGATGTGCTTGAACATGATTGTGCACAAAAGCTGGTTAATGCTGGTGTATCATTATGCAACATGACATTTAGGGGAAATAGGACAGGAGAGGAACCCACAGGAATGGAGTTTTCCCTGCCAACTTCTGAGTATGTATTTTGACGTGTGATTATTTAAGTTTAATTACTGTGATAAGCCTGCCATCCTACTGAAGTTTACTATTTTTCTGATTTGCCCTGTATTAACTGAGCTTTCTGTTCTTTTTGCAGTACTGTAATGGTGGTGACCTGGCAGACTACCTTCACAGTAAGTACAACAGTATGGAGAATATCCTCTGTGAGGTTCACCCTTTGTAGTCATTTGAAAACTGAGAATCCATGACAATAAAAGCTGGTCTTGTAGTCCTTTCTATGTAGGTCAGTAGTGATTGTTGTCAGTAGTTACATATTTCAGTTACAATGGCCTTATAGGTTAAACATATTTCAATACTGCTAGGGACACGGTTTGTCTTTTCTTGGTCACTGGCAAAAAGCTATTTATACTGAAGCCTTGCAGTTCTGTAGTGTTGGATTAAAATAAGATCCCAAGAGTATATTCTCTTAAGTTTACCCCTAAGGTGTTCCCACATCTAGGGCAGAGCATATCCCCTGTTTCAGCATATTGAGGATGGCTGTGGTGTAGCCTGTAGTGCTGTGAGAATGTCGAAATACACTAACTTTAGGGTCTTCTGGAGGATATAGCACAGGTATCTGGGACTGTGGTGCCCTGAAGAACCTTTTGGTGAGACTCAAGAGTGTCTTTGCCTTCAAGCCAAATGAAATGTGTGTTGCAGGTCATCCAGCTCTATTGCTAGGACTCAGGCAGTCCCCCAGGGTATCTTTCAGTGCAGCACAGGCAGAGGTACAGGACCCTGGCCTTTGTGAAAATCACCTTGCACCTCAGTACTTAGAACAGGTAGGGGGATAACATGTTTAACAATACACTTAGCTGCACTCAGACACAGCCCTTATTTTTAATTTTTTTTTTCCCTGACTGAATTTTTTTCCCTTCAAGTAGCTTTCTGGTTGTTTTGCATGTTAACGAGAAGATTACTAAATGTGAAGAGACAACTTTAATCTTATTTCATGTGTGGCTCTGGGTCATGGTTAAACAAAGTTTGTTCACATTGTTCAAATTAAAAGCTAGTCAGCTGGATAATACTTCAGGCTCCTTACTGAGGTAGATGATGCCTGGAAATGGCAAAAATTGAAGGATTAAAAGATAAATTTACATTTGCCCTACAGCTAGTGTTGGTGTCCCTAGAATGATAATTTGGGGCGTGATGCTGGCATGTCACACTCTTCCTACAGGGTAATGAATTATTTGTGGACTTCAATTTTCAGAGAGTTTAGTACTTGAAGGAAAAAGAAAGAATATTCTGCCTTTCATGGGTTTTGTTTGTGTAAAGTGTGTGTGAGATAGAAGTGACAGGCATTTGTTTTTTAGAATCCAGGTTTAGTGTGCTTTGTCTTAGATAAGTGTTTTACATCTGTTAGGTATTGCTGTGCTCTGAAAGGAGCATCTTTGGTGGTGGCAGAATGCTCTAATGCTCTTATGAACACCAGTGGAGGATGGTTTTGTATTTGGTACCTTCTTTTTTTTTTTTGAATGCGAATGCAAATTTTATAAATGAAATGCTTTTTAAAAAACGGTGAAACTTCAGTTTTACCAGTGCATGGGCTTTGAAAGCTACATTATTTAGCTTTCATGCACGTGAAGTGAACCTTGATCTTAAAGCACTGTGCTGTACACTCTCATTGGCAAGGCTGTGTGTGTAAACAAGAAATTTTAGAAACAAATGACAGAAACAAGGATTTATAGAAAATCTTTTGGTCTGTACTGCTACTTCTGTGTGTACATTGTTGTTTTTTTCCTTCTGCATTCCCCCCCCCCCAAAAAAAACCCCAAAAACCCACCTCAATAAAAAATTGAAGCATGCAATTAGTTAGGCTGTTAATACAGCTCACTTCCTGGTTTATCAATTGAAATTACTCAGGAAGTTGGTGGCTAGTTTGAGAAAGTGATGATGAGTTGTATTTTCCAAATAAAATTCAGTTTTACCCCAGTTTTGTTTGAATGTTACCTGGTACAAGACTTGATCCTTCTTTGCCTGAGTTCATTTGAGAAAGTTAACCTTTAGCCCTGTTTTTACCAATAAAATATTTTGGTTTGGCAACTGTAAAGATTATTGTGACTGGGTGCTTAGTTTTATTTTAACTCTTAACACTTGTGTGCTGGTTGCCAGTGAAGAGAAACCAGCAGGCACTGGTTTCCAGAGGGAGGAATCAGTAAGGGACTACAGCAAGAAGGTTTAGTTACTCCCATCACTGCCAGAGATCAAGGTCTTCCAGAGCCTAGATAAGGGTGTCAGCTTTCTGCATCCCACCATATGTTCCTTTGGGGATGTCTCCTCTTCCAGCTTCTGCAGGTGCCCAGGGTCCTTTTGACAGGAATGATTTTTCACTGAAAACTCATCTTGGAGAGTTTAGATTTCTTCAGTATTTGACTGGTACTCAGGAGGCTCATCTCTGTTGAGCGGTTATTGCGCTGCTTCAGTTATTTTGATAATTGTGTGATGGTGTTTAATTGCAACAGCTACTTTCCCACGGGCTCCTCAGACATTTGTGCTGGTAGTTCCTGTAACACTTAAGCAAGCAGCGCATGCAAATCCCCTGGTTCTCACTGAATGACTTGCTTGTAAGCTTCCAGATCCATTCTACCCTCTAATTACAGGCATTAGGCAATATGGTAATTCCATGTTGAATCCAAAGGCACTCTAATTCTCCTTGTCTTCATGACTGGAGGACGTGCATAGGCGCACGTTGCAGTGCACTGTGTGTGTTTGGCTGGGTTATGGTGTTGGGCAGCCCCGTCCCTGTGGCACAACCCAAGGCTGTGTGTGTTCTGCTCAGCACAGCTGCTTGTGGTGGTGTTGTCCTTTAGTGCTACAATGCAATTTCCCTTCTGGGAGATCTCTGGCTGTTGCTTTCACTGAAGGCCATCATGTATTGAGCTGAGAGTGGCAGGTGTCTGCTCTGCGTGGTAGAGCTGTGGGAAGTGACCGGCCTCTGTACAGGAATAACTGGAATTCTGTGTGCTCGGGTACTCAGAAGGTCAGAGCAGGTTGTTCTGAAATTCCTTCTTAAATTCTGTGAGTTGGCATTGGCGCAGGCTGTTATGGACACTTTATAAGAGCATGTTTGTGACCTTTCTTAAAGCTGTTGCTTTCATATCCTAACAGGGAATTTCTTGGTTTGACCACAGTATGTGCAGGGAGCTTTGATCTTTCTAGTCCGTCCCAAAGTGGTGCAGGGACCCTCTTGCAAACCAGAGTTGTGAAGCACCTAGCTTCTCTCCTTCTATAGCCAGGTAATTAAGAAGGTCTCGTCCTGTCACAGATATATCTGGATTAAGTCTTCTGACTTGTACAGAAGATTCCCAGGAGTGTCACTGACCATGCTCTGCATGGGTAGCTCTGGGGTAGGTACAAGCCAGGCCCCAAACAAGTGAGCTTGGTCTCAGACTTCAGTATGACTTGGATTGGGCCCATGTTAGAGATACTTGTGACACCTGTGGGTAAGAGGAGATGTTCTTTTTCCTAAGTAACTTTTCCAAAGTGGTGTTGTAATATAACGTCAGTGGGTGTACTCTGGTACGTCTGCTCTTGGATCAGCTGACAAGGGCTGTTTGCTGCAGTTTACCTGGCAGCCTCTTGCAGGTTGAACTTCTCAGAACAGGCTGACCAGGGCACTTCTTAGGTGGCTTCATCCTTTTTCTCTGCCTTTAAGAGCTCAAGGCATGTGGGTCCCACACTGACCCAGAGTAAATATTTGCTCTGATCTACTGACCTGAACAGCCCAAGGCAGTAAGCAGAGTGCCTCATCACTGAAGTAGAGCCCATGAAAATAAACACAGGGATATTATTGCTTCTCAGTAATGGCAAAGTAGGGCTTGTGAAACAGCATCCTCTGCAAGAATGTATTGCTCACCACAGACATCCACAGGGATGCCCAGACTTTAATGCAGGATTAGTATTTTGCCAGCAGTTTTCTGGTGAAGATGAGAATATCCCATGAGATGGGAAGATGAGAATTTTGACAGGGACAGACTTACAGGTTCCCTGTTTGAGATGCAGCAAGGGAAGAGAGTTGTTTTGTTCTCCACTTGTTTGGGGGTTTTTTGGGTTTTTTTTTTTGATGGCCCCTAAATTGAACAAGTTTTCTGTATCTTCTCCTTCCCTCTGCTGTTGGTAGCTGGCCTGGGAAAACTTTTGCAGACCAGTATCCTGAAGTCATTGAAAATGTCAGTTATATTTATGTTTCTGTCCTTCAGTTGCAGATTGCTGCTGTCACACAGTGGACTGCTGGGCTGAGTGTGAGAGATAAGGAGTTTTGTTTTCCACTGTTACAGCCTGTTTGTTAATGGAGGGAGGTAAAAGGGTATTGCCCCTACCCTCCCCAAGGAACTGACCGTCCCTTCTCTGTTCCTGAGGGCAGAGCCTCAGTTTCCCAGCCCTGCCTTCCTACCTGGGTTTGAGAGATTTAATGCTGCCAGAGGATCCAGCAGACCTCTCTGTCCAATTTTGCTGCACTGCAACATGGTAGCTCCACTCTGCTACTGCAGTTACACTGGAGGAATATGTCTTGCAGGCCCAAGACACCAGTTCAGATTCTCTGTGCCAGGGAAACAGTTCTTTTGCAGGGCTGAGAACTTTGTACAGACTTCTGTGAAGTGGAAAAGCTTAAATTCTGCAGAAACAGGTAGTTCAGAAGTCCTATTTTCTATGGATGAATGGATTTTTCTGATTTTGGTATCAATGTTGTTGTTTTCAGTATTATAAAGGCTTAGAATTCACATTAGGGAGGCTCAGCTGGTTTGCTGAGGGCTGGTGGCTGGTGCTGTGTTAGCCTTGTAGCCACCAAATTATCTGAAGGACAGGGTAACGCCTTAAAGCCATGGCATGCTATTGGGACTGCAGGTCAGGACAAGGCTCTCCACGGTTCCTCTGCTAGAGGCAGAGTGTGTTTAGCCAGGAGCTGGTAATTGCCTGCTGCCTTAATAATAAGAATTACCGCGTTTCAAGTCTTGCTTCATGTTTGGGGGAGAGTGATCAGCCTGTCCTTTCCTGGGCCTGAGCTGAACTGGGAAAAAAAAGTTTGAATTTCTGCTGTTTTGTTTAAAGATGGTGTTTTAACCATTCCTGAATAGATTTCTTTGAGTATAAATTGCAGAAATACTGCAGAGCTCTTTTGTTGGAGAGAACATTGAGCACAGCTAAGAGATGCTGGACTTTTAATAGACAGAAAATGGTATGGGACTGAGTACACTTGAGATTTGAGCAGGAGGCTGGGGAAAGCTTTGTTAAAGATGAGGCAGTGCTTTCTTCAGAAGATGCAAGTGCGTTTTGAAGACTTGCATCTGAGCTACCTCTTAATATCCTTAAAATCCCTTCACAGAATATCCCGTTCTTGGAGAGGAGTCTTGTGAACTCCAGCTGAGTGCCAGTTCATGAGGAAAAAGGCTCAGTGAGGGGAGAGAAACTCTATACACATGTGCACTGCTTTCACGTGTTATGAGTCCAGGACCACCTGATAGCCATGGTGACACTTTAGCTGTGCTTGTGCCTCCTATAACAGTGAGGCTTGGGAGTGGTGGGAGTTTGTTTTCTATTCTAAGCGCTGCTTAACTTATCTGTGTCCCTTGCTGCTTCCCATCCATGTATTTTAAAAGTTAGGTTTTTAATTTCCTGTGTTGTGTTAAAGCTGTGTGCAACCTCAGCTGTGTTTTCATAAGGATTCCTCCCTTCTAGCTGACTGGGTAGAGTGGTGTTTTGAAGCTCCTGCCAGCCTGTTTTAATGTGTTACTAGAGAACAGTTGGAAAAACTCTAAAGAAGTCCCAAGTAATTTACAGGGACCTTTTACAAAAGAAATTCTTTTATTCAAGTGGAATAAAAGTGGAATATTCGAGAGGCTTGCTTGAAGCCTGGTTTGCTCAGTGACTGACAAGGAGGCAGGCTGGTAGCACTGTAGATCCTGGGGTTTGATCAGCAAGCTGTTCCCAGCTTTGGCAAGAGTTTCATACGTATAGTTCTTAAAATAACGAGAGCTGATGTCGCGTTGCTCTGATTAGAAGAGCCAGTTGAAAATTATTTTAATCCCTTCAATATTTATTTTCACACCACAGTCCCTGGGAAGCCTGTATCTCAGGAGAGGCCACTTCAGAGCTTCTATATTGGCAGATTTTGATCACTAATATATTCATTTTAGAAACTTCAGTTGTGAAAGCATTTTGAAACATTCTTGTTGTATCTATAGATGTAGTGTGGAGGGTGTCAGGTGATGGTTTGCAGGGGTCATTTGGTAGGGTCTGTTGTTAAGTATTGGACCATAGTTCACCCAAACACTGGGTTTGGGATTAGAATTCTGGTTTGGTCGGGTGGTGATGCACAAGGGTTAGGCCTAGACTTGGGTTCATACCCCAAAGGTACAGATCCCTGCTGGCCGTGTGCCCTAACCTGCTATGAATTTAACCTATCAACCCTTTCCAGGTCCAGCATGAGCCTTAATGACTCTTGCAGGCGTAAATCCTAATCCTAATTGCCTTTCCTCTTAGCTCCACCTTTAGACCTAGTCTTTGTGATAAAGCTCTGACCTTGGGTATCCAGCTGCTGTTGACCATAGCTCACAGGCAGCCACAGCCCTGCGTGGTGCTTGCCTGGATTTGCCTGGCAGCTCTTGCTGAGGGTGATGCCTTAGGTTTCACAAGGCATCAAGGGAAGCTCTAAACCTCAGCAGATGCCACTTTTGGACACAGTGAATAACCCAGATTCAGCACCCGGTGCTGGCCTGAGTTCACCATGAGAGACTCGGGGCTGAAAACAGCCCTGACCACAGAATAAGCTGGGAATGCAAATGCTCTCCCTTGTTGCCTGTAGGAATCATTCAGAAATGGTGTGTGGGGAAAAGACATCCTATGTGGGAATAAAATGACAAATTACAGCTAATTGCTGTGAGACTCTGCCCTCTGGGCTCCTAGGAGAACTGGCATTGTAAGTTTTTCATCTGTGGTTGTTTTTTTTTTTCCTCCTTCCCAGCTATGCGGACACTTAGCGAAGACACCATCAGGCTCTTTCTCCAGCAGATAGCAGGAGCCATGAAAATGCTGCACAGCAAGGGCATCATCCATCGGGACTTGAAGCCACAGAATATCCTCCTTTCCTATGCTGGAGGCAGGAAATCAAATCCCAACAACATTCGCATAAAGATCGGTAAGACCCTGCTACAAATGTCACCTGAAGCACTCAGGAGTCTGGTGATGGATAAGTGGCAAACCTCAATCTTTCTTTGGGGAACTGTCTAGGAGGAGAAAAGCATTGCTCCACTTATTTTAAAAATACCCTAATGTTTTTTGTCCTTAGTTCCTCTGCTAAATGTAGCCTTCAGCTGCCTCCAAGCAGTAGGAGCAGAAGCTTTCTGCTCTGCCAGGACACAGATTTAACGCAAAGGAGTTGGACAGGCCTTGCTCCTCTCCCAGCTGAATGGTGCCTCCCTCAGTGAAAACAAACACCAGCCTGCCCTAATTGGCTTGTAATCTCCAGGCTTACCAAGAAATAAGCATAAGACTTCACTTTTGTCTTCAGCTTTTAACAGTATTGAGATATTAAGTGTTGTTGTCTGAAGACCTGACACTAGTTACTCTCCTGGCTGGCCTGAGAGAGTGCAGTGGGTTGTCAGGAAGACCCAAAAGTGGGAGTTTTCCCTGTCTGAACCAGAGACAGGCTTCTCAGTTGCATCTTGAAGAAACTCACGTTCTGCACATCAGGCAAGTGGCACAGATGGACCAGTAGTTGGGACAAGTGCTCCAGAAATCCAGCTACAGAGCACACATATTCCCTGCAGTCCCTCAAAAGTAAGATGATACCACCCCCACACGTGGGCTTTTGGTTACATTACATCTCAGAGCTGAAGCTGACACCGATTAGGTAAAACTGTTCCTCACCTTAACCTTGTGCTGTGGAGAAAGTGTTTGTGCTTTCCTTCAGCTGGGAGACGAGGTCCGGTGGAAAAGTTTGAAATGTCGCTGCTTGTTTCACTGAACACGTTTTGATGTGTTCTTTGTTTTGGTTAGTTTTTTTTGTCAAGTGCAGAGTTGTTATCTGTGAGGAAGGGATTGGGAGCTGTAAACATAGGCAGGAGGGCTGTGGGCACAACTGCTCTTGGGTGTGATGTAACCTGCAACCCTCCTTCTGTTCCCTGAGGAGTGCATGGTCCAGGGAGAATCTGGCTGTACCAGTTCATTAGTGACAGATGACAGTGTAAACAGCTGTGTCAATGTCCTAGCTTGAAATATCTGGTAACCTTGAGAGAACATCTCAGTGTCATACGATCAGATGCTGAGTAACCTGCAGAGGTAATTTGTCTTAGTATTCCTTGTTCCTGGCTCTTCTACCTGCTAAGTGAACTGTGGCTCAGTTTTCTGTCCTTGTGCTGGGGTTAGCACTGTTGGTACCCTTCTAAAGGAACAGAACAAGAATGACTTTGGTAGGGCAGGTCTAGAAATGTGGGTAGTGGTGAGGAGTGGTTCCTCCTGGATGTGTTTCACATTACAGCCTTTTCAATGGAGGGGAACTTTCAGTTCCCCAAATGAAAGGCTAAGATACCAGCAGATGAACTGGCTGGTTATGAACTGGCACATTCTCACTGAAGTCAAGAGAGCTTTCCCAGCTGACATTTCAGAGTGCAGGCAAATGGGTACTGATCCCTGAAAAAGGGATGGGAGTTTGTTCATCTGAATACTGTGGGGGCTTGGTCTGTCCTTTCCTAGTGTCTGTACTATGCATCAATAACTAGCACAAGGATGCTGCTGCTCAAGAAGAGCTGTCAAAGTCTTGCTAAGATGGGATAGAGGCTACAAAGATTGATGGGAAGTGAAGGTAAAGTAGGAAGAATAAACTGGAGAGGGTGCAGGCTCTCTAGAACTGGTGTTTCCTCCTGACCTACCTCTCTTTCTCTTCATAGCTGACTTTGGGTTTGCCCGGTACCTGCAGAACAATATGATGGCAGCAACATTGTGTGGTTCACCCATGTACATGGTAAGTGTGATTTGCCTACAGGTTTTTCTGTGGTGTTCTTGCTTTGCCCCCCAAAAGCAAGGCTTTGTTTTTCTCTAGTCTTTCCCCCAGAGGTGAAATTTTATTTCCTTGTCAGAAACCAGCTGTTACACAGGGAGATTGCTAAAGTTCTGGCTGCTGGTAATGTCAGAGAGCAGGTGCCCGTGTTGTCATGTAACTTCCAGGTGAGATGTGGATAAACCATGCTTCCAGGATAACTGCTTAGACTGTGAAACTAATGTGTATAAGAAACCCAACTGATCCCTTTTGCCCTCTTTGTACTTCCCACTCTGGGATCAGGTTGTGATGAGGTGATCTCTTATTTGTGCTCATGGCAGCAGTCAAGGTCTCGGTGTCACTTCAAGTCAGTAAAAGGAAAAATGACAAAACTAGACAGAAATAAAAATGTCAAAGCCAGACATGTTCCTGGACGTGGGTGTCTGAGCTCAAAGTAAAGAGATGATGTGAGTCAATTTAGGTTGAAGTTTTTACAGGTGCCCTGGGGCGGGAAGCACCTCATTTCAAACACAGTCTAATCCACTCTTAAGTTTTTTGTCTGTAGTCTTTGGGCAGAGTTAGGCTGGACTGTGCTGCCCTGCACAGGCGTAGTGCATTTGGTAGTTCCACGGTACTAACTCAAGCAAAACACGCTTCCTCTCTCTTGCCTTTTTTATAAAGCCTGATGTTTATTTGAACTGTGCTATATGTGACGATGATGTAACTCTCCTCTCCTGTGAGAGTTTCCTGAATTGTCTATTTTTAGTGATACTTTTTCTTTCGGAGTCTCTTGTGAAAGTAATTGAAAACACCCAGCTTATTTTTTGAAGGGGCTGGAAGAAACTAGTGATGATATTTTTTCTATTTGTTTTTTATTTTTATTTTAAACAACGCCGGATGTTACAAGAAATCTCAATGTTTCATATTGTTCTCTGTTTATTGATGGATTTGAAGGAAGATGGGAAGGGAGGATTCAATTGGGATTTACGGAGTGTTTTGAAGTCTATCCCTACTGCTATTGTGAGTCTTGTGCAGGAGCCCTGGGAACATCTGCTGGCAAGGCAGGACTTTACTCCCTGCTTTAGCTCACAGCCTATTGCTGGTTTGTTTCATTTTGCTCTTTTAAAAAAAGAAAGGTGTTTAACCCCTACCAGAAGGAGCTTTCTGTCTGAACCCCAGTATGATCCATGCCATGGCAAAACTTGAAATCTCCTTGTGCAGTTCTTGTCCTGCTTCCCTGGCTTTGTTTGGTGTCACGCCTGCTTCCCTTGGGGGCAGACCGAGCTTCTGTCCACAACTTATTTGTTGCCTTTTTTTTTTTCCATTACGTGTGGCCTTTACTTCTAACAGAGCTGAAAAATTGATCCTGTTCTATGCTGGCGGCACTGCAATGAAATCTGTACTTATAAACATGTGGGATTAGCCAGCCTGCCCTCCTGTCCCTCCTCTGCTGCTGCTCCTGAGGCTCTGCCTGCTGAGCCAGGGGCTCTGGGGGCTTGCGCTGTCTCCAGCTTCTGGGGCAAGCCTGGGAGGGAGCAGCTGAGAGCACAGTGTGGGATTAGAAACCAGAGTCTGAGGCACAGCAGGGCTCAAGCTGTTGGACTGGAACACTGCCTTTGAATCCAAACTGTGACCTTGGCACCAGGCCCTGGAGCTTAATTAATGTGCTGCCATCTTGGGCTAAATGAGGGAAGTGCCCAAGTGGTGCAGCTCAGGATGGAAGCTGGAGTTTACCTGTGCAGTGGGAGCCTTTGCTGCTCTTGATGCTGTTTCTTGCTTTGGTTGAGAAGATCTGTTTATGATTTCAGTGGGGCTTCTTCTGGTGCATTCAGCAGAAAATGGTACACTGGGAGAAGGGGAAGTACTGGGGTTGTTCGAAATACACAATTATTAGGATATATTTTTGTCTTCTGAATGAAACTCTCTGCTTCCCCCACTTAAATAGGGAAGTGACCCTTTCAATATAGTGTTACAGTCTTATTGGGAGTGAATCTTTCATGGTTATTGGGGAATCTAGCTCAAGAGATTTTAAAGCATAATAGTGACTTCTCTTTCTTGGAGTTGCTTTAAAAAAAACCAAACCAAACTACTTCTTTTTATAAAAGAAATTTCCCCTCTCTCCCCTAAAAGGCACCAGAAGTCATTATGTCACAACACTACGATGCCAAAGCTGACCTCTGGAGTATAGGAACCATCATTTATCAGTGTCTAACAGGAAAGGCTCCTTTTCAGGTGAGTTGCTTAGATTTGATGTTTATGACTCTCTCCTGCTTTTTTATCTTTTTTTTCCTTTTAATCCATTTGCTCTGAGGATTCTGTCGTCTCTAATATCAGCTCACATAGATCCAGCCTCATGAAGGTCTGGCTGTCCAACACCTCGACAGTGTTGTGCTTTCTGTGTTGTAATGCTGGATGTGTTACTAGAATATGACTCTTCTCTGGGCTGTATCTCAGTGAAATGCATTTCCCAGTTATAAGAGCTTAGGAAGGGTCTCTTATTGAGAAAATTACCATGAATCAGTTAAAGCAGTGGGGGTTTTTTTAGGCCTACACTTAGAAAATTCAATTTCTATTCACAACTGTAGTCAGTGTATAATTTATAATTGTAATTCGGTTGGATATAGAAGGAGTATAAAATTGTAATTGCAAGTTAATGTTCAGGATGATTTAGTGGTAAGTAGTGTATTGCACCTAAATAAACTTGGTTTTCAGAGCAGTTAAGTAGGATCTTATCAAAAGGATCTTATCTGTCATCTCACAGCAATCCAGCCTGAAATGTTTATGTTCATCATATCCAAACCCCTCCAAATATAACACAGCCCTGTAAAGCTCCACCCTGTACTTAATGCCATAACTTCTGGATGAGCTGCAGCATATCCTTTGTGAACAGCATTCTCTGATTTTAAGTTTTTGAATGGTGAAGAATTCACCACAGCCTTATGCCTGTTGCTTCAGAATTACTTCATATATTTTTCATCATCCATAGCTGGAATTCATCTAGACTCAATGTATTTTTCTCGTTCCCAGTCATTAGCCACACTGTGTGTTACTTTACTCCTTCCATCTCTGAATGAGATCAGCAGACTCTCCCTTGAAATTACTATTTTAAAGTATTGTATTTGCCAGATTTTTTCCCCCTTGCTTTCTGGTCCTCTCTTCTTGTGTCCTGACATCTCTTTATCCTGATTCCCTAACAAAACAAAACGGAAAAAATCCCCAACAAACCTCAAAAATTAATAGAAAGGAAACAAAAACAAATAGCACAAAAAAAAGTCAGTCGGAGGGAAATCTATGCTCATGTAATAAGGCAAATTTTATGAAGTGAAGGACTTTATGAGCTTTAGTTCCACAGCTCTTTAGGCTTTCACACAAGACCTGGAATGTTTATGCAGTTACATCATCAGGGAGGATAAAGTGCGTTCTGAATCTGTTGCAGAAAAGAGTGGGCAAATACAGGAGTAAACTAATGGTATGTTTTGGTTTTGTCTAGAGCCAAGAACACTTTTTTCCTTCAGGGTAATTCTTCCCTGCTGCTATAAGAATCTTCCATTCCAGTGCTTTATATTCTGTCCACCAGCTTCCTCTGTATTTAGAGCAAGACTTCATTTCCTTTGCTTGTTTCTTTTTTTATAAACCCCTACAAAATGCACTGAAATTTCTGAATGGCTTCTGTCTGCTGGCTGCATCCACTTGTCATCAGTGTTGGTATCTTTGTTTGAGAGGAGAAGATGACTGTTAGGATGAAAGAAAATAAATATTTGTGTGTTAAGAAGAAAATGTGGGGGAGGAGAAAGCAAGCTTTGACTACATGCATAGGGGAGCCTGGCATGAATTCTCCTTTGTGTTTTGGTGCCTTTTAGTCTCTAAAGGCACCTTGATACCTACTCATTCAAATGATTTAATTACTGTTTAGTGTGGTGGCTTTATCATAGGGGTTCTTGGATTGAGGCATGGCAATACCCTGCCTTGGAGTGGGCAGTGAAGGGACACTTCAGTCCCTGCCCAGCAGTTCCTGACCCTTGCTTTGTGCTTGCCTCACTAAATAACTCTTTCCCAAATACATCTGTTGGGCTGGGAATGAAGGTTATTCGTTTCTCTATTTCAATTCTCCTCACACCCTTTCCGCTTTTGGAGGTCATATTTTGAAGCAAAATGCCAGGCCCTGTTTGTGACTGCAGTAGCAGCTGTGGATGTGTTTGATCAGGGAGAGAGAGGAGCTCAGCCCAGATGGTTCTTTGTGCCCCATCTATTTGTTTTGGCCACGCATGTCACAAATTGCCTTCCAGCTTGAGATCCAGGTGAAAGAAGCCTGTCTAGGGGAAGCTGGTTAAAGGTTAACTGGCTTTCTGTCTTTTTTGGCATGACTGTGTTGTAAGAATTTGCTGATGATCCCGGAGCAGGCAAGAAGCTGTTGTTTACAGGGCTTTTGGGAGAAAAGAGGGGTAGTGGACAGAGGTGATTGGGACACCATGAATAGGAATGAGTGCTTTTGGGAGGGATGTCTACAAATGGGTGGGAAGAAAACAGACAGATTCTACATAGTGCCACCAGCAGACCCAGTCGTACAGGGAAGCCAGGAACTGGATTTCTGAGTGAACCTCTTCAGGCTAAATCCTCACCGTGCCTTCCCTCCCAGGCTGGCAAAGACAGCCCCTCATCTCTTGTCTAGCTGAGATTCCCATGTGAATCTGGAACTTGGTGGCATGAAACATGCTGTGTTTGGGTGCTGTAGCTGTCACTGCCTGAGCCAAGGAGGCACCTTCAGGAAGATGCAATCAAAAAGGACTCCAGTGTTATCTGCAGTGAGGAGGAATGAGCTGCCTAAAAATAAAATAGGGCTTCAGGGAAATGGGTTAGATGGAAAAAAGATCAAATGTGTGGAAAGGCTGAGGCAGCTGTCAATCCTGAAAGTGCTTGTAAATCAAGACAGAGATGTGTGTATGTGCATGAATGTGATTTCTGGCTGTCTCAGAGTTAAAATTAACTATAGCTGGGTCACCCAAGGCAATTTCCCAGAGCCATTCCTGTCCCTTCCCTGCCTCACTGCACACAGACAAGAAGGAAGCTGCTGATGCTCAGATGTGAACAGCTGGTAGGATGGCTGGTGAAGCTTTCTTAAGGAGCTTTTTGTATTAAACATGCCCATAAACAAAACAGCGAGACTGCCATAGGGATGAGATTAATGGGATTCATAATCCCTATAAACAGATTTGCTGAGCGCTGTATTAATGTGGAATTGTTAATTTGCCTTGCCTAATAAGTGGTCTGCACTCCCATCTCTGCATTTCTGTCACTGAGGACGGGGCTTGAACAGTGCATTTCTTGCTCCTGCTGACCAGAATTGGGACGTGCCTTGGGAATGTAGTGGTTTGCTCTTGTCCTTACCTGAACTGAAAAGATTGGGACCCCGTGCCCACCGTGAGGTGGTGTTATTGTGTAAACAAGTGACAACCAGAAGCAAAGCTGGAGGCAAGAGAAGAAAGATTTACACAAAGTCTAAAACAATCCAAAACCAATCTAGTCCTTGTCAGATGGTGTTTTAAATATGATTAGTTAAATGACCTCAATCTCTTTTTCTTTTTTTTCCCCTGTGTGGGAGGAATCACACTGATATTTCTGGTGGCTTCTGTTGTGTGACCCCTTTTAAATCTGGGCAGCTCTTGGTAAGCAGACACCCCACTGAGCACGTGCAGGTTGTGTCAGAGCTGGCTCTGGCAGTGGCAATGGGACATCAGATCCTGCCAAAGACCATGAAACCTGGTTGTCTGCTGTCTGAGCCTTTGCATGAATCTCCCAGCTTTCTATGGATGTGGTGCCCTGTGTCTGGGGGAGAGTGAGCCAAGGAGCAGGGAATTGACAAGAGAATAAATACAAGTTTTTCTGCCTGGTCTGGCAGCTCTGAAAGAGTTAACCTGCCTGTTTATGTTCTCATCCCAGCTAGCTGTTAGGTGAAAAATTAATTTCTAAGTCTGGTGTACCAAGTTCACTGCTTTAATTCTGAATTAATTCTATCTGCATAAGTACTAGGATTATGTATCACTTACAGCAACTGCTATGTTGTGAAATGGGCCTTGAGGAACACCAGGAAAGGGCAGATTTTATGCCAAGAATTTGAACCCCTGGTTTATTTGTTAGGCAGCCTGCTCTTCTGTTTCCAGATCTGTTCCTCTGGAGTGCCCTGCGTCCGTGGGGACAGGAATTCCTGGCACTGGTGGGTTATTCTGCTGAGACTGGGTGCAGTGATTGACTTGTTGCTGTAGTCAGTGAACCACTGGCTTTTGGACCGGTGTTTGTGGGTCTTATCGTGCTCTGTTGGTGGTAGAGAGAAATCCGTGGACAGCTAAAGAAAAAGGTTCAGGGGGTGGGTTTTTTGTTTGCTTGTTTCTGGTCCTTGGGCTTTCAGGTCCTCTGAATGCCAGCTACTTAATTGTGGGAGCCTTAAAATACCAGAAAGTATTTTCAGCAGGTTTTCAAGCTTTTCCCTAGAGCTACTGAGCTAGAAACAACATTACTTATTTATTTTTTCTTTCTAACATATCTGAATCGCCTTTCTGCACCTCTAAATCCCCAAGGAAAGGATTCAAAGAACAGGGCAGATACCATACACCTGCTGTGGAGTGTTGACTAGACAGGGCTGTTGAGGGAAGGTGTGAATGTCTCTGGCCTTCTTCTGTCTGAATGCTGGGCTTCTGCATCCAGCCGTTGCCCAAGCATGACAAATCCACTGCTGAGTGCTTTTGGAAACACCACCCTGCCTGCTTTTCACATGCAATTCACTTCCAGGCAGCCAGCACTGAAGGGGATTTGGCAGGGTTCTGCTGAATGCCTTTGTTGGCTCAACATATTTCCACTGCTGCTCAGGACAAAGTAACAGAGTGGCAGGATTGAATTTGTCCAATTGCCTCTATATATAGAAAGGGTAGACAAAACTAAAATGCAGCTGCTCCATACTGACATGAGAGGGGGACTGAGGGTGTGAACTGGCCTGCTGGTGTGCCTCCTGGCCTTAGGGAAAGCTAAGCTGTCCATTCTGCATCCCTGGTTCTGATAGATGGGTGCTGTCCCACAGGTAGAAGTTGGCTCTGTGTACCTTGAATGGTCTGGTTGTTACGTGCCTAAAGTGTGCTTTTTCTGATGTTTTTCTTGGGCAGGGCGTATCTGCCTGGAAAGCAGATTTCAAGTTAATTCCCTCTTTCTAGACGAGGGAATTCAAGTGACATTTTTACTGTTTTACAAACATTTCTAGGTCTTTTTTCCGTGATTCTTAGAGAAGCACTGTTTATTGAAAGGAGAGGTGAGCAAAGTGGCTGAGGGTCCCAGTGCTTTATGAATTGTATGATAGCAAGAGAGCAGTGGACAGGTTACTGGGAGCAGAACCGTGTGGCTCAGTCAATTAATAATGAAGTTACAGGAAGATGCAGTTGGTTTTCCCAAATTAATGGTGATCCATGGCTGTCTATGCTGGACACTCACTAGAATGACTCTCTTCCCCTGGTATCTGTACTGGAGACCAGCCTTGAATCACAGGCTCTTGGGGACAGCCCAAATGAGGGAGTGTGGTCTGGGCGGGGAGGAGCCTGAGAGCCTGGTATGGTCCCTGCAGAACAAGTAGGGACTGAGACAGCAGAATGTGGAGGGAACAGCAATCCCTACAGGGACATCTCTTGAATTTGTACAAAGAGAAGGGGAACTTCATTGAGAATTTTGTTTCTGTCCAAGCCAGAGCTTAGAAGCCTTCTCTAATGAACTGGGCTTCATATGTGTGCTGCTTTGAATATTCTCTGTCTTCATTGCCAGGAAAGTTTCTGACAAAACAGTGTTTGAAGTAGATCAGAGCTTCATTGTATTTGTGAAACAATTGAGCTGTTGAAACAGGAAATGACCAGAGCAAACAGCCAAGGCTTGTATCTCTCTGAAGTGAATGAGCCCTTCCCTTCCCGTTCTGGAGTTCTGCCCCTCCTTGTACGTTGTGTGTGTCAGGAATATTTGTCCTCACTCTGGGCAGTGTGGCCAGGCCATTTGGTGCAGTGTGTATGCTTGCCTCCCTAAAGTTTGCCAAATATTAATCTAATTATATTCCAAGATCTGCAAACGGAAATGTGTGAAATGGAGTTTTCCTGAATCAAATTGAGTGGCAGCAATTGGAAATAATGATGCAGTTTGGCATCTGTGTAGCAAGGTGCTCTGCATTCATTTTGATGATTTGTGGAGAAATTATTTTTGTGCCTTCTTTTTGGGTCCCTGCTGTGTCTGTGAATGGCAGAGGGTGTATTATTACAGAAGAGACAACCAGGATGTGTTTATTTCCTTCCTTCAGGAATCCAGCAGTATTTATTGGTACAAATCAATAGGAGAGATATGCAGCTTGTGTTGGTAAGGCTGTATAGAAAATACTGCCCTGATGAGTGCTGCACAAGTGTGTTGATACTATCAGCTTTTGAGACTCTCCCTTTGGTTTCTCTTGAGGTTTTTTTACTGAGCTCTCAGTTATCCTTAATTTTCATCTTCAGCCAGAGGGAGTAGGTGATGTTGAAACAGCATCTTATGTGGCTGCTTTTCCAGCCATACCATGTTAGTGGTATTTTGATGGCCATCTGCAGATTGGCCTGTCTGATTTGCCATTTTAAGCATCTTAATTGACCTTAAATGCTTCTAATTTAGAAATAGAAGTAGGTGGAAGGCTCGAGGGGTTTTTGAGCCTGCCCTGAACATCAGGAGAAGCTGCCTGTTGCCTCCTCATCCACACTTTCCTACACGCTCTGCTGCACTAGTAATTGATTGCAGATGAATCTCTCTGATCCTCCTGCCCTGTTTATGTGCGTTCATGTCTGTGTTGTTCCAGCCAGCCTGCTCTGCCTTTAATAAAGAGACTTTGCCTAAGCAGAAAAGCTTGAGACACTAGGGTTAATTTACTGGCTCGTATTATTCATGGCATGAAAACAAATGGAGACTTTATGTTAGGGGATTTTTACGTGTCTACACTTCTCTACTGGTGATTTTATTTTTAACCTCAGCTGTAAACCTCTTGTGCCTAGCCCCCACCTTTTTTTTTTTTAATCCCATCTCTCAGAATTTGGAATCTTGTCATCAACATCCCCTGCAGCTGTGTATATTACTGCACAAATAAAATAGGAGCTGTGGCTTGAGACCTTCTGGCTTCCTGGAATTACAGTAGAAAATCCTAATTCAGTTGCTGTTTCTCCATGTTCCTAGCCTCTTCACAGATCCCTTGCCCATCAACAGGCTCCCTGCCTCTTTTCTAAATGCCCTGCAGCATTAATCCATGTTCTCAGCAGGATCTGCCATTCATCATTTGGGACTCCTCACGTCTACAATTATTTAGTCTCCTGGGTGAAGCTATTAGGCCAGCTCAAACCTGAGCATCAGAGCCCACTGCAGTGAAGCTCAGCCCTTGGAAGGGCAGAGCAGGACAGAACCAGGTCAGGGACAAAATGGCAGCAGGTTAAAATACTGTATATTCACTGCGGCACAGGGCTGCCTTGTCAATCTAAAGCAAGCTGCAGGTTCTCATTGTCTGTGCTGGTCCAGCAATTAAAAAGTGCCTCTGCTCTTCAGAGCTACTGTGAAATAGAAATGCTAATCCCTTTCCTTCACTGTCAACTGCTTCATGGACTGGTTTCTTTTTCCCCTACAGGCCAGCAGCCCACAGGATCTCCGCCTCTTCTATGAGAAAAACAAGATGCTGATGCCCAAGTAAGCATTTTTCCAGTGTCAATGTTTGTAGGCACTTGTTTGCTCTGTGTTTACACCTGTCCTTGTATGCTCCTGGCTTGTCACTTGGGGAGGTGACTAAAATATTTGGCCACCTGCCTTTCCCCTTTCCTTAAACCAGCAGTGACATGGCCCAGAGAAAGTCCGACGGCAGCAGATAGCCAGGGCTGGGGTGTTCTGTCTCTCTGCAGACACTGTGGTTCTCCTACATTTCAAAAATTGGGGAGTGTTAGTGATTGCAAGAGCCAGCTAGAGGTCCTGTTCCACACGTGGCTCCCCTGAGGCTGAGAGCCTCGGGAAGAGCTCACGGCGATTCTGGGATCGTGCGAGCAGCCGAGCTGCAGCCTCTCCTGTAACCTGCCATACCTGACTGCAGATCACATTCCCATTTCTCACGTGTCAGGGCAGCAACTGCTTGTGTCCATCCTGCTATTAGGGGGAAATACTATAACCTCCCTGGAAATGGACACTGCTGCAGTTTCCAAGGGGAAGAGAACTGCTCTTGTCCCAACAGGGTGTATGTTACCTCTGCTCAGTGCTGTGATTTGTCAGGGTATTTTGGTTTTGTTGCTGTGGTCTTTCCTTTTGATCTCTGAGCTCTTAAAGCAGAAGCTCATGCCTGCTCTGAAAACCTCAGCCTGGTACAGAGACAGGACTGAAGTTCCAGATTATATATCCAAAATTTGGATGGCCTTTTTTAACCAGAAAGTTAGCTCCCAGTTGGAAGAGCTGCTAATGCAGCCACATATGCAGGAAGTTCATTGCGTTGCTGTATATGGATTTTTCTTTTCCCTTATCAGTTCAGAGAGCTCCAAGAGATAACTGGAATGAACCATCAAGAAGCTGGAGCTCTTATCAATGACTTGTGATATGCAGTTAATTTCCCTTTAAGTACTTCCTCTTTTTGATTTGGGGAGAAGGCAGAAATTTCTATCAGGATTACCTCTGGGGCACCTGGTTTGAGCTGGAGGGTATGATGGAGTAAAGCACCCAAGAAGAAACAATTTAAAGCAAAAATGCGACTGCATAGTTGGAGCCAGTGTGTGTGAGCAGAAAGTAGAGCTTCTGTTTTTCCTACACAGCCCAAAACACGGCTGCTCACCTTTGAGGTAGTCCCTCTTACTAAAGGAGAAATTAATCCATAAAACAAATAAGTTTTCTTGTGTCGATCCCACTGCCCTGCTGTTCTTTGGCTCATGGTGCAGGCGAGGGGAGACATGAAACTCAGCTGTAAGAGGAGAGCATGTCTGTTCGTGTAGGGATTAGTCCTCCTTCGAGTCCTTCACAGAGCCTGCATTTGCCATTTTCACTTACTTGCACTTTTGAACTACCACACTCCTCCAAAATTCAGACCCAAACCGACTATTTCTGTCGCTGTGGAAGTCAGGTCTGAACTGGCCTCTGTGTAAATGGCAATCCCCTCTTTCCAAAGTCAGTTTGTCTCTAACTTGGGCTGCAATCTGTGCTATTCCTGAGTAAACATGAATAAACTGCTTGAGAGCCCTGCCAGCACAGGATGAAACACAAAACCACTCCAGAGACCTCCTTCTCAGACTGCAGCAGTGCCAGGATTTGGTTTCATTTTCCTTGGGGCTATGCAGGCTGGCACACACTTCCCTGCCATGGCCAGGGAAAGTGTTTTGGCTTGGGAATGGGGTGGGAAAGCAGTCCCTGCCTGCACTGCTGCTGCTGACCAGTGTGGAGATGCTGTTCTGAGCATTCTGGGAAGCCCATGGCAGGAGAAGCCCAAAGGCCTCACAATTTTAATAGTCCTGATCTAAATCATTAACATTCATTGTGCTGGTTTGCATGGCAAAGTACATCCCAGGTCGTGGGGGCAAGGAGGCAGATTTGTTGCTTATGTTTAAAAAGATGGCCTTAGAAAATAATATTGAAGAGTAGCAAAGCTTGATGCTTCAGACTTGGGAGGTAAGAGGAGACAAACAGGCTGTTAATCTGCACCCTCTGTGTCTGTGTTGTGCCTCTGCAGTTCATGACTGTTTCTTGGTTTTAAAACCATCCCAAGGCCTAAGTCATAGCTGGGAAATGGACTCATTTTGGATGAGAGCTTTGTGGCACAGATAAATAAGTGATGATTATAACACTGCAGGGCTGCAGGACTCCAGCATTAATGCATTTTTCAGGAGGCTGCTTGCTGTGGTATCTTTGGGTTATTCCATTACACAGTGTGCTTCCAAGGGACACCTCTTTTGATGGGAGGCTCAGCCTGAGTCTCAGTCGAACTGCATCCCTTCCAGAGTCCTGGTGGCCTCCTCCTGTGTCAACCTGAGAAGCTGCACTAAACCATTCTAGCACCAGGGATGGAAAAGCAACTCCTCCAGTACAAACAAGGATGAGGGATGCTTGCCATCATTCTCTTTTCTAGGAATTGCTGGGTTCAAATTCCTGCCCCAGCAAGGCCTAGGGCTTCACAGAAAAATATCTTGGTGGTACAGAAATGTGTAAACACATGTAAACACATACCTTGCTCCCCATCTCCTGTTTCACTGAACAGCAGTCTGGTAGTGCTAGCTAGCACCTTCTTTTTCCCCCTACTATTTTTGGGCTAGCTTCTGTTTTACCCCTGTCTGTGGCAGGGTGTATTGGGGGAGATGGTGTAGGAAGGGTTTTTTCTCCCAGCATTGGTCGGGCTTGGCCTCAGGGGGGTGAGCGATGCCAGAGCCACGTGCAGAGCCACTGAGAGCTAAAATTACTGTGCTGGGCACACATGTCATTACCTCAGCTGACCCAGCGTGGGGAGAGGGGAAAGCCTGGCAGAGCATGAGGGCCATGCTGGGAACAGCCATGATAAATAGAGTTAATACCGAGAGGAGCTGCAACCACCCACGCTTCACTGGGAGAGCTCTGCCCTGGCCCAAAGCCCCCAGCAGCACTTCTGGGGATGGAGGGAAGTCAGCAGAGCTGAATCCACTTATGCAAGAGCTGAACTGTGCTTTCCTTGCCTTAATCCATTCATTTATTCCCTGCATTTTTCAATCTACAGGGGTTATGAAGAGCTGCCCTGGCCTCTCCCCCATCTGCTTGTGGGGTGAGGGAGAGCACAGTGCTTTACCAGCTCTTTTGTGGTGCAAAGGCTATTGAAAAGAATATTTTCTTCCTACCTCTGCTGAAAAGTGGGGTAATAACTGCACGAATTTTAGCTTGCTGAGGTGACAGTTGCTCACATCTTAGTGGCCTTTGATTATTATATGCTGTATATCAAGGAAGCAAATCGACAAAGGTTACTTGCTAGTCTTACATAAGCTGCACTGAAAGATACATGCCTTAATAAAATGGTAGTAATTGGTGATACATTTCGCCACCAGTGTCTTAACTGGAAGCCTCCCCTTGGAAACTGCTTTGTTCTAGTGATCTTATTCTCATTAGAGCAAGTAGGAGTGATTTTATTTATTAAGTGTGAAATACTGCGAGTGGAATGGGCAGTGTGAGGGGAAGAGTCTGCAGGTGCTCATGGGAGAGGCCACTAAAGCAAAATTAGCTGTAGCCTGAACAATGGCAGTGGGGACTGAAAGCCAGAGATGCAAAACAGAAACACTTCTGATCAGCCTCCCTCCAGTGAGCTCCTGGTGTTCCTGGCCCAGCAGGCACAGAGTGAGTTTGCATTTGCCAGTTACCTTCCTGAATATGTAAAAGCAGTTTAAGTAGACTGCAAGCCTCTCTTATTTTGCTTTTGTTTTCAATCCTAGCATCCCCAGGGAGACATCAAGCCACCTGAGGCAGCTCCTGCTGGGCCTTTTGCAGCGTAATCATAAGGACCGCATGGACTTTGGTAAGGCCTCCTTCCAGCTTGAGTTCTGCTGCCTGTCTCTGTGTCTTTTGGCACTACACAAGCCTCTCTACTTTTGGCTGGGGCTAGGAGAAGCATCCAGACACCTGGATTTCACCTGTGCCTGGAGGGTTGCAAAATCTCAGGAGTTTTAGTTTATGTGCTGGAAAGGTCAGTGCTGATTTTAGTACAGTTTTGTAAACCAAGGAGACTTGGCACACCTTCAGCATATGTTTCTTGCTTGCATTCCCTGTCCTGGCTTCTCTTTTTATAATCTCTCTGAACTGTGGCTAAGTGTGCTACTAGGTAAAATGTGTCTTGTCCATCTGTGCTTTTCTGTCACAGTTCCTTCCTAGAGCTGCAAGGTGCACTGATTTACTGAACAATCCAGTCAGTACCCTCTGTTTCTCAGGGTTTGCTGTGATAATCTGAGCCAGGAGATGTAGCTGCCTGCAATCCCTTCCCTCCTTCTCCAGTTTCTGTGGAAGGAAGCCTTGGTCCTTCTCAGGGCTCAAGCTGGCAGTCTCCAAACTTTTGTCTCAGTCTCCTGACTTGGCTGACACAAGGATTTCCTTTTTTGTCTTAATTCCTTCTCAACTGAGATCAATCATTGTGAGCCCAGTGGTTCTGACTTGGCAGCATCTTACAGATGTGTTTTAGCTGAGCTCAGAGGTCTGAAGAACCTCCCAAGAAAGCCATGCCCTAGAGGAAAGCAGACAGAGGTGGAGCCTTTCCTTGAGTCTCTGAGAGGACCAGATCACCTAAAGGCAAACACATCCTGTGTGTGTTCAGGATGTTGCTTTTTAGTCAGACTTGGGGTAAAATAGTTTGATATTTCTGGGGTTTGAGGGTTGGTTTTCTGTTGGGTTTTTGTTTGCTTATTTGCTCAGGTGGGTTGTTTCCTGCTGGGCAGCACATGCTAGTTGATGAAGGGGGATTGTTTTGCACCCTCTGTTATTCTTTTGGATTGGAGATACCAGGAAAGCTTTTCTGGGGATGGTCAGCTGGGTGAGCAGCTATGGAATGATTGAGGTTGCTCATAGTTATCCAGTGACGAATGCAAAGGACTGGGTACTGGGGTGTAGAAGTGAGAGAATGGGCCTTTTGAAAAGTGAGCTGTTGAAGCTCCTGACAGACTGACTTGGATAGAATCACCCGGCAGGGTTATTCCCTGCAGATCTTTTATCTGGGCTGTGGATCTCTACCTCTTCTATCATGCTGCTGTGCACTTCAAAAGAAGGTATCTTTGAGGTTCTTGATTCCCTGCTGTCAGAAATTGTCTGGCAAACCTTTTTAGCCCACGTAAGCTGTTTTTTTTCCGCTTGGGAGTAGGCTGCATGAGTCCATGTCTAAGATGTGGAAATTTGAGATAGTGGATTTTGATATCACTCTGGACAACAGTTACAGCACATCTTGCAGTATTGAGATTATTCTCGCCCTTAATCACATATTTATCAATAAATTGGCATGTCCCCAGAGGAGAGGGTTTCCTGCTGCTCCTTGTTCCCTGAGACCCTCTGCCTGGAGATGTCACAGTGACCTCCAGAGAGCTCCCCCAGAGCTTAGTTGAGTCACACAACAGCAACTCATCAGCTTGAAACTTCATTTACTTGTTGTGTGTCCCAGCTGCTGTTCTGCCAAGAACTGATGCTCTCTGCAATCTCAAGATTATCTAGAGGAAAACCAGGAGAGTTTCAAGTTGCAAGTTTCCTGCTGATGATTACAAGCTGGGTTGTTTAAATTTTGCTTTGCAAGCATAGCTAATAAGCAGTTTGGAGCGAGGAGGGGGAAAAGTGAAAGAAATCATCATTTCCACCCCCTCAGTTGAGTCAGCTTGGCTGAGGGATGGTACCCTCCTCTAGTGCAGCAGGCTTAAAAAGAAGCAGGAAACCCCAGCAGCTGAGCAGCTCCCACAGGATGGGGATGTTCTCTATCCACAGCAGATCTAATCTGTGAGATGCCAGCTTTCCCTGCCAAAGATTTCCATTCCTTGTCTTGGGCTAAGCGCCAGACCACTGCGCTCTGGCTGCAGGACCCTGGCATGGCAGTGGCAAGGAGAGGCTGGAGAGACAGGGATTGTTTAAGGTTAAAAAGCAGACAAACAAAAAACCTGGTTACTACTTTCTGGAAAGCTCAGTCACCAAAGAGGAGCTGTTTACAGAAGAAGTTTGTAAACCTTGGTTGTTGCAACAGGAAATCCATTCTGGGAAAGAAGCTGAAGCTCAGCAATCAGTGTTGATCCATGGCTGACGCTCCCAAAAGGCTGAATTGCTGATTGTGATAGGAGAGGGCTCTGGCACAGAGCTGCAGTGAATCAGAGATGAAGGAGTTGGGAGAAGTGGCTACTTGTGAGGACAGGCAAACATGTAGAGAGTCTTCAGCAAGCCAGGACAGAAGCTTTTCTTGGCCTGGATCTGTAGAATGAATTCCCATAATGAGGGGAGGAAGCAGCAGTTGTGTTTGATGTGAAAGGGAGGGAGTTCTGGGGTGGCCCATTAAAAAATGTGTTTCTGCCCTCAGTGCATGATGGGTTTGGGTCTGTGTGTCGTGGAAGATCACTCAGTGGAAGTCTTTCTGTCCATCATTCCTCTTCTGTGGAGTGGGTGGCAGTGCAGTGTGATAAATACAGCTTCCCTGGATCTCTACAGTTAGGATGATTCAGCATCCTGATCAGTCAGGGATCCAGTTAATTTCCCATCCTTTTTTCATGAGCAGGTCCTGCATCCAGTCTCCGGCCTGTATTCTTGACCACTTCTACATGCAGCCACAGTCAGCCAGCTTCCATGGTTGCATGGAAAAATCTCTGTATGACACTGTAACTTCCTATGCTTTAGCTGCTTTGTAGATTTCTTACAGTCATTTTCTTTCACTGAGTCATTGTTCTTGATTTTTTTCAGATGAATTTTTCCATCACCCATTCTTGGATGCAAGTGCCTCTATGAAAAAATGTAAGTATTGCATTTTTGATTACAACTCTTTTTGAACCTTGGCCTGACTTCCTTTGCTGCTAGTTCAAAAGGAAAGAAAAAGACTGCTTTGTGTTTCCTTAGTTATTTAGGCAGTGATTCAGTGTTTGTTTCTGTGTCATGTCCAGATTTTGCCATCAAAATGTATTTAATTTTACTGCGTTATCTTCAAAGGGTTGATTAGGGAGATATTTAGAAACCTAAAGTAGAAGCAAATGTAGCTTTGACATGTATTTAGCTGCTTTGTGTGAAGTGCTTGTAGGTACACGAGATTATGCATCATGGTCTTGCTTTTCATCCTCATCTGTAGGACCATTCAGGACAGTGAATGGTGGAAACTGATACTCTTGGCCCTGCTTGCCAGGTTAGCTGTGCAAAAGCCAAATTTTGTGGTTACCAAATCTTGTTGCATCATTTACCTCAAAGTTCTTGATAAATCTCGTTTTAGAAGGGTTACATTTGGTACTCTGTGGGAGCTGGCCAAAACAAGGACAGACTTCCATTGAAAGTTCTCTCTTCCTCCTTTTGATTCAAAACTTTTGAGAAGCTGCAGCCACACGTATTATGGTTCAGAGGTTTGTTTTCAGTGGAAAACAATTCAGAATTGCTTCTAGTGTGTGGGGCATCATAGTCCTCTGGCCAGGAGACTTGGGTTAGTGGAGTTGTGTATGGTTGTCTTCTCTGGAGGGATTCTCCTGGACCTTTAATCTCCTGAGTAAATGATAGCCCCAAGAATCTTCATTCGTGACTAATTTGGGGTGTCCAATGCAAGGTCTTGGAGGAAACATGTCCAGCACAAACCCAGTTTCCCTCTTGGATGTGTGCCATGGATGGACACTCCTTGTCTGATATCCACATCACTCCTGACACTCTCTTGCTTTCCCACTGCTGGAGTGGGATTTCTCAGTTGTCCCTGATGAGATTTTACCTGTGCACTCAGGTGATCGTCCTGCGGGCAAGAAAAGACACTTCTGGTTTAGGGGCGCTTTCAAAGCAGCCAGGGCCCTAAACCCACCTGTGCCATCGGGATGTGGGGCCAGCCCTGGAACATGGGGCAGGAAAGGACTCTGCCTATACAGGGCTGCTCCTAGGCCAGCCCAGCTCCCGGCACCTGCTGTCCTGCGGCTGTGTGGGAAAAGCCCTTCGGAGTCTGATCCCCCTGTGGGCAGAAGATGTCCCCCTCAGGATGTTCTTGCATGCCCACCAACTCATCTCCTACCTCCGGCCATCCCGCTGCTTCACTGGCCAGGGGAGCAGAAAACCCCGGAAAAACAGGAGAGGGTTCTCCTGACTTGGCCCCAGTTCCCAGCTTGTGCACACCTGCTGTGCAGGAACCAGAGGTGCCATTGTGGGCAGGAGACTGTAGCTCAGCCTTTGCCCCCAGCTGCACCAAGGTTAATGGTGTGGGGCCAAGAACCAAGACAAAAAGCACCTGTACAGGCAGGTAAGGCCTATACAAACTCCAGACCTCTCTGTCGCCCTGCTGATCCTCACCTCCGGACGTACGTCCACAGCCTGGAGTCCTCTCCAGGCAGGAGAGACTGCTACTGGCTTTGAAGATGTGGGAGAAGTACCTCCCCATTGCTGGAGATGTTCAAGTTGTGGTGCACAGAAATCTGCTAGTGGAGGAGAGAGTTCTTGTAGTCTGCTGTGAGGTCTCTGCTACTGCCAGATGCCAGTGATGGATTAGAGCCTCTGGGAAGCGTGGGTGAAGAGCCTGGAGGAGAAAGGCTGCCTGTGGTCCTTTTGATTTCTGAATAGGAGAGAGAAGAGCCAGTGTGTCAGCAAAGGTCGGGTTATGGTGATGTCCATAAGAAAAACTCACCTGAGGTGCATGGAATGCTGCCTAGCATGGCAGTGTGCTTGACCCTTGCACAGCTGTAGCTGAAGTGTGTCTTGGCGAGGCTGCAGTTCTCGGGGGATGGCTCCCCTGACTCTGTATGCAGAGCTAGGGTGAGTCTAAAGCCTTCCTGTGCTTCTTCATCTCAACGTGTGGCTCAGCATCACGGGTGTAGGAAACACCCAAGAGAAGAAGAGCTGCATCTGAACCATGATGGTTGTGCTCAGACTGAATTAGAGCCCTCGGGCCTGCAGTGGAGAACTGGGGGAAGAACAGTGTGCCTTGTCTTCTTGCTCTCCTTGAGAGCTTAAATAATAACCACTGACTAAGTAATTCACATCTGAGGTTTTTTTTAGTATAATGTAACTTTGGAATTCTGGAAAACTGGTGAGTCCTCAAAAGTAGATCATTCTCCAGGTGGATAATTTTGAAGCTGCTGAGGCAGGGGGATTCCCCCTTGTTGAAATACATTTGCATGTTTTTCGAGATGCTTCAGCAAAATCAACATTTCTTTCACAAATCTTTCAATGAGATATTTCTGACAAGAACCTCTTCTTCGCTGCTGTTTCAAGGGATGGTTGTTCTTATGTCCCTCCTCTCATCTCCCTCCCTGGAGAGTAGGTTCAGGGCCCTTGGGCTTTGTTAACTAAGATGATGTACTTTATTTTTTTGTTTGTTTGTTTATTTATAATTTATTTTGTATTGTGGGTTTTGTACCTGTGACTAAGCATGTACTTGAGATGTGTAAAAATTTATTAATAAAAGTCTTTAAAATGCTGTGTCTGGTCAGACTGTCGTCTGTCTGTAGCCAGGTCTGATCAGCATATGGTATGGGGCCGTGTGTTACAGTAATAACACATGAGAAGGCATAATTAGATGCTTGTGCAAGTCTTCTCTCAGTAAACACATTGTAATTGGTACCCGTGCAGAATATTTTGGAGGTTTTTCTGCTCCTGCCTATAATGAATGGGAAGCTGCTGCCTCTTTGAGTTTAGAGAGCATGAAATGTGAGTGGTTATGGTTCAGAAGTGCACGGGTGCTTCAGTGTCTGAAATACCTGTCAGGCTTAGCTTGACTTTTGCCATCTTTATAATCTTACTGCACATTAAATACTCAGGTGAAAACTAGCAAAAAATCCCCATGATTTCTGCATATCAAAGATTGTAATGCTGCAGACTTTTAAACTCTAAAAAGCAGCTTATTTGGGCAAGTCCTTTCAGAGTTTGCACTCAAACTTTTATTGCCTTGTCAGAGATTGCAATTAAAGAACTTTTTGATGAGTGGTTTTAATTGAATCCAGATAATCAGAAAAGTGCATCTCTCCAGTGTATGTAGAACTCAGATTCCAAATAAAGCTTTTCTATAAAACTTGAGGGTTGGATATTTTTAGGACAACTGAGCCCCTGGTAGGATGATGTGTCAGAAGTTATTTTTACAAGTATAGGATCCAGTATCAGGATCCACACAGCTGGAGCACAGGCTTGCCTTTATGGCTCCCAGCTCTCCCATTTTGAAACCAGTTGGCATTGGTTACACAATGTGCAGGATGACTGTTTTGTTGCTGGAGCAAGTTGGAGAGGACAATTATGAAAACAGACTTATTTACATTACAATTACAATCCAGCAGTTTCTGGATTTGGGTGGGGGCCTACAATTCATGTTAACATTCCCCACATTCAGACTCAACTGCAAACATGATGAGCCAAGTGTTTGCAACCTTTTTAATTTTGAACTGGGAGTGCCTGGGTGTGTGGAGGAGATGGAAGCAGGCGTCTTGCTTTCAAGCCTGCCTACATGGCTGACACTGAAAAATGCCCTAAAAGGGATGTGGAGGTCAGAGAGGGTTTGTCAGAGCCAAACCTCATGGTTCTACATGCATCAAAGTCTGTTGGAGTGTCAGGACCTTCTGAGTTGGAGCTCGCAGCATTACAGTGTGAATTGGGGAGTTCAAAGGGATTTAAATAAGAACAGTGATTAATAGAGGCTGTATCTAAAGGAGTGCTTCATGCAGCTGAGTTTGAATTTCAGATGATAATGGCAAAGTCCGCCAGCTTGTCTTCCCTCCTGATTAATGAAAAGCTGTCTGTAGCAAATAGTCAAAAATAGAAAAGTCTCAATTCTAGCCAGGTTTAAATCAATAATCGCAGAACCAAAATAGACTGGAGGGGACCTTGTGAGAGAACTGGAGGACTCTAACAAAAATACTAATTCTAGGAAAAATGAATGGTGATGCAAGTCTTGCAGCAGGCATGCATGGATACAGTAGAGAATTCACTTATCTTTTTTTTAAAAGCACCCTTCCATAACAGGAAGGTCTGTCTGTACATGGGTGAATTGTTCTGTAGCAGCTGGCAGGATAAATGGGGGGGAGATCTTTTTTTCTCTCCTTTCTAGTATTAAATCTACAGGAAAGGTCCTAGGGATTGCTCTGCAGGCTCTGTGGGAGGACTGTGGCAATCAAAAGCAGTGTGATAGAGGCAGGACAGGGCTCTCCATTTCACAGGCAAGTTCTCAGGCCTCTGTGTGTGTTCCCTGAGCATAGGGAGGGGAAGCAGCTGTGCTGGCTGTGGGCAGAGTGGCTCTCCATGCCAAGCCCCTGACCGACCTCCCAGAACACCCATCCTCGGGATACCTCCATCCTCTGCTCCTGTACCAGAGCCAGGGCCGTGTGTTACAACAGCGCAGCCCATCAAGGGCACTAAATCTAGTGCAGAATAGATGGAGAAGCTAAAAAGTGTGTCCAGCCTCCTGCAGCCATCCCGCTGTGGATTCCTACTTGTTAATGTTGCCAAAGGCTGGAGGAGATCACTGTGACCCTGCTTAAACTGTTAAAGTGGTCAGTTACTTACATTAAAATATATATTTTAAGTCTACACCACTTTGACTTCTCTTTTCTGTTGCTGGATCTTATTACATCTCTCTCAGACCAAGGAATTCAGTGTCTCAGTGACTGCTCTCTTTGTGATAGAAGACTCTGGTCCAGTCATCCTTTAACCTTCTTTGATAGGCTGCATGGAAAGACTTCCTAAAGCCTTTCATTAAAAGGCATATTTTCCCATTCTTTTATCATTAGAACACTGTTTCAACAGTTAATTGCAGAGAGATGGACTTTTATTTTTCTAGCCTGTTGAATAGAGTAAATACTTGGTAGTATCTAATGGAATTAATGACAGAGGTAGTTTTACTTCAGACAGAAGCATTCTTCTTCTAGGTGTTATTAATCTCCCTTGTATTAGGTATGGAGTCATTAGCACAAGTACTGTAAAAGTGGAAATTTGATAGAAGGTCCTAATTCTCTATCAGCATAATGGAAGAGCAGCAAAATGTTTCTCTCCTCAATTAAGCATTGTCTCTGATCTCTGTCTTAAGTCATTCAAATACCAAAATGGTTCCAGTATAAAATCTGACTTCAGGCTGCCTTGAAGTGGGGATTTTGGGCTCTTCTGTGCTGTTCGGTCTTGTGCAGGTGGACTGGGGAATTTGAACCACTAACTACTTCAAAGCCCTTTGAAGAGCCATTGTTGCCTTTGACTGTCTCCCTGCTTGGCTGAGCTGAGCTCTTCTGTTATTTACTGAACCTCACTTGCATAAGTTATTGGAATTAAATATTCTTTTCTCCTGTGATGCCTTAATCATCTTTTCTGCCTGAAGGTCAGTGCTAACCAGGCCTTTCAGTGTAAGCTTTAGGCCTCTGTGAGGGTTACAAAGGCCAGTGCAGCAATGAAGTGAATAAAATTGGCAGTTCCTGTACTGAACATTAAAACATAAAAAGAAGAGGCACAGGAATGGCCTGTGCTGTGGAAAATATCTTCTGTACAAAGATATTAAATGACCAAAACATATCTAACTTGCAGACGTGACCAAGTTGAGCTATAGGAAGCAATGCACTATTTCCTTGAGGAAACTCCCTTGAGGATTTTTTGTTGGGTTTTGGGTTTTTGCTAGGAGCATGTGGCCTGGGAGGCCCGAGTGGCTGTTTGGACAGCAAACACATAGGCTTTGAGTAGGCATGTGTTTAACTTGGCACAGACCTCCCAATATTTGATGTGTGTGTGCCAAGGCACGAGGTCTCACGAAGAAGAATCTGTCAGGGTATGGTCTAGCTCCTGACTCCTGCCCCAGACATGGGCAACTCAGTTCACTTTTCTGCTTCTCTTTCCCTGCATTTGCAAAGATGCTTTGGAGGCTCTTTAGGGCAAAAGCCATCTTGCTGCCTGGGTAGGTCAGCTGTTGAGTGGGCGTCTGACCTTGCTCAGGAGTTCTGAGACCTGTGAGAGTGTGCACGGAGGGGTGGATGGATGTGAATCACATAACTGAAGAGAATGCTGATTTTCTTTTGTTCTCCTTTAATTGACCACATGTGATACATGAGATACATGATGGTGTATGAGATAAACCTGATGGGAAAAGACAAAGGAGACTTTTTATTATTGCTTGATCTTGGTTTAACCGCTTCTTTTGGTTTTGTGTCTTGCTGGTTTTAGCTGCTTCCGTGCCAATGCCTTCTTATCCCAGTTCTGGCTCCGGTAGTTCCTCCAGCAGCTCTTCCACTTCCCACCTGGCATCACCTCCTGTAAGTACAGCTCAGAGGATGCCCTGTTTGTGTTAATGGTTTCCCTGCTTGAGTCTTTGAAATGAGGTTTCTGCTTTTCCTCTCTTCTGGTGCAAGTCACTGAACACTGTAGTTCTGGTTGGGTTTGGTGCAGTGTTCTCTCTTAGAGTTTGGATCCTGAAGGTTGGCTTGCTCTCCCCAAGACATATTTCAGTGTGCCACTGCCTGTTGGATGAAAAGCCTTTATGCAAGAAGCTGGTATGAACGGCACTAGCTTGTCTTGGCAGAGATGGGAAGCTCCTTGGAACCCAAACCAGTTGCTAATCAGGGTATAGCTCTGCTTCTGTGGCTGCAGGTTCTGTGTTTTCAAGCAAAGTCTCTGCAGCCTGACAGTATAGCCACCTCCTTCTGACCAGCATGCCCAGGCACCACAGAGGGACATTCAGCAAAGCTGGTTTTGCTTGGACCAGACCTGCCACAGTCCAGTGGTCTTGTGAAAGATGATCTGAACTGGTGGGTTTTCTCTCTGGTTACCTGAAATGGTGAAAACTTTTCTGGAGGGCAGAATATTAACTGACCAGTGAGGTGACATTCCTCCAGCTCGCTGAACTGAAAGCTTGTTTTTGAAGGCTCTTGGTGAAAGCTGCCTTTGACTTTGAACTTAGGAATGCTGGTGGTGTGATGGGTAAGGGAAGGGAGAAGGATGAAATTTTTTCCTCCCTGGCAAGACTGCTTTTTTGCTCTGTTCTCTGAGTTTCCCTGGGCCGAAGTATCTCAATTTGGTGTGGAAAAGGCTGAGGGGCTCTAGCAGAAATTGATGTAGGTGCTCATGGTGTGAGCTGGACAGAGGGGACAGGTCTGCTCCCCTCTGAATGTTTAATAACTGTATCCCTGAGAGCTTCCTCCCTGCAGCCTGAAGTAGAGGGTGGTTGGCTGAGGCCCTCCTGGCCATAAGACTCCAGGAATGAGCAGATGGTGTGGATAGCAGACTCACTCTCCTGAGCTTTCCTGGTCTGGGAAGCTTAAGGATGGTACAGAATCACTGCCAGACTGGGAGGGGCTCCCATGTTAGAGGTTTACTGCACCTCTCCTGCTCTGCCTTTGGAGGTTTTGCTGATGGAGGTGTGCTGGCTCAGTCTGGGAAGAATGCCATGTCTGCAGGGCAGAGTTCGCAGATTGGGTGGAAAAGAGACAGCTTTGACAGCTGAAAAATTCCTTCTGCCTGTATGAACTGCATGTGCAGCGAGAGGGAGTCCCCACTGGTGCAGCAGGAGAGTCTCTGGAGGGTGAACAAGGTCTTAATGAGGCCCAAGTGAAAGCTGCTTCAAGTCTTTCTCAGCCTGGAAATGCATTAGGATAAAGATTGTGATCTGCTCTGTGGGCAGTTCAGCTGCCTTAAAGCTTTCTTAAACCATCCGGCCTCCTCCATCTGTCTGCAGCTCAAGGGGATTTGTGGGGCTATTCATCATTTAGCTGAAGGAAGCAGGAAAATGGGACTTTTTAGAGACTGTCCTGCCTCTGACAGCTGTGAACTGTTTATCTGCTGAAAGTTTTGGGCCTCTCTTTAGCTCCTTAGCAGCAGTACAGCAAAACAGGGTGGTCTTGAAAGTTCAGGAACACTTATCTCTGTGTTACCAAGTGCTGCAAAAGCACAAATAGAGACCAGATGGTTGTGTTTAAGAACAAAACAGAAAAAACATAACCCTGAAGAACAACCAAAAGTATCTTTGAAAGCTCCTCTTGGATTTCCAGCCATAGTAAAGTGAGTTGGTAGAAAATGCATGGTTGATCCAGAAAGCCTCAGCAGAAGGATTCAATACCTCAAGTGAATTTCTCTTATCTGTGGAGCATCAGACACACTGGAAGTATGTTCTGTGTAACAAAAGATGCGCTGTTCTGACAGGGACATAAAAGGCTGTTCCTTTTCAGTAAACTAAACAGCTGCTTCTGGCAAACCATCAGCCCTGGTTTATCAGCAAAATGTTGTTTGTAGCCTTGTACAGCTCAGTTTAAAGGATGGAGCAGAATGATGGAGTAGCTGTGCTGAAGCCAGTGTTTGTTTTCTCCTTGAATTAGCAGTCCCTTGGAGAGATGCAGCAGCAGCTGCAGGAGAAGGCGCTGGCATCTCCTACCCAGGATTCTCCCGGGTTTCTGCATGGATCCAAGGACTCTGCGGGAAGCAGCAGCAAGAATTCCTCCTGTGACACAGATGACTTTGTCATGGTCCCAGCACAGTTCTCAAGTAAGGTGGTTTCTAAAAATGCAGGTGTTCTGCGCAGAGGGGGATGTGGATGTTAAGAATAGATACTGGAAGGTTGAAGGAGTGATTAAACCTTTCTGTTTTGACTGAATAGCAGGAATGGTTTTGTTCTCGAGCTGGCAGGGACATCTGGCTCACTGGCTAGTTTCATAGGATATTTCGTAATTACCTTTAAAGACAGGATTTGAGAGTAAAGATTACTTGAGGACCTCAATAAGAGATTGAACCTGGAAATCCAACTGGAAAAGAAGATAAATAGGCTCACAGGGAAAAGTCATTCTCTCACAGAAGTCTTTACCATGTTATCCTGTCTTCAGTTTCACTCAGCATCACAGTCCGAGACAGGATTTCAGCCAGCAAGCCGGATTTTACACTTGAAAAAATCCCCGAGAAAAACTAAAATACGTTGTTTTTTCTTCAAACACTCTAAATCTCATTTTAGCACCTTTGTGTTTATACTTTGATAGGACTTAGTTGAAAATACAGTAGTACACAGAACCAAGGCCTCAGTTGAGCCACATGCCTAAGTATGGTCATGCACAAGTCCTTACTTAACCAGCAGAAGGACTTTGTTCAACCTTGCCCATGTGTGTGATGCTTTGCTGAGTGGGAACTTGGTGATAAATGCTATGATTCCTCCTTTCACAGTTGCACCACTTGTATTAAAACAGGAATTTGGAGGGGTAGAACTGTAATCTCTCAAAGATCTCTGCAATCCTTATGATAAGGAGGAGCTTGTGTTTTCCCTGGGATCACTGGGGTGGGACCAGTATGCACTTGCCTGGTGCTGGTCATGTTCCCAGTGTTCAGATGTTTGTTGTGTATCCAGCTGCCAGCTCATTTGGCTGCCCTGGATTTTTGCCACGGAGGACAGGGATGTTGCAAAGCCCTACGAGCAGCATGTACCACTTTTACACAGCAGCCAGGGGCTTGCACCAAGTGGACATGGGCCTGTTGCCCCAAATGATTCTGTCAGGTTTTGGCCCCTTTTCAAGAGGACTTGCTTTCAGCCTAAATTTTCCAAAACTTCAGGGTGTAAGGATCAGCAGCATCCACCATGAGCTTCAGCTTCAGCCCACATGTATTTTGCAAAACACTGCTTTCAGGAACAACTCAGCAGGGCTTGGGGGAGCAGGAAGTTCTACACAAAATCTCAATTGCTGTGAATGTATAAAGATTTTTAAGAAAATTATTTTGAATTGATCTTTTTCTGCACTTCCTTGTCCCTCAGGTGATTTAACTGCTGAGGCTGCAGGAGGGAAACCAATCCAGGACAGCCTGATGTACAGTGGGTAAGACCACCAAGGCACCTGAAATGGTCCAGTCACTGGAGCCTACTGGGTGTTTGGAACTGTGGGGTTCTAGTGGATGGGAGGGAAGATGCTCCTGAGTTAGCCTTTTTTTCCAGGGATATCTGTCACCTGCCTAGTTCTGACCATTTTCAGTTCCTGTGGTGGGGGCAGCGTGACAGTCTCCAGAGCTCCCACAGCTGAGGTGCTGAGCAGACACAGCTCTGTTGCTGTGTTTTGTAGGAGGGAAACAGGGTTGGGTCCCAGGCTCTGACAGCTGGGTTCTTTCTGTTTTCCTCAGGAGTTCCCTGGTGACTTCAGCAGGCTTGGAAAGCCAGGGAAGGACACCATCTCCATCACCCCCATACAGCAGTTCTCCAAGCCCATCCGGGTAAGAAAAACTGTTTGGTGGTGTCTGTGCAACACTGAATAATTGAACACCCATTGACTTCCAGGGGGGATTTTACTGCTGTTGGTGTGCTGGGCAGGATCCACATCTCTCCTCTTAATTAAAGGGTAACAAGAAACACCCGGGAGAAACTCCCCAGCCTTGGGCACTGGTCAGTCCCAACTACTGAGCCTGTCTCTCCCTCTTCTGGCTCTCAGGAGGGGCTAGGAGGGAATGCAGGAGAGCTGGAATTAACTCTGTTCCCTGAGGGGGCAGGGATTGTTCTCAAGCAGAAGGTAAATGTACTCCACTGGCATGTATGTGCTGCTCGTGCCCCCAGTGCTCAGCCCTCAGAGGAGGGGGGTATTCAGCTAAAGACCCTTATTTCTAATTCGTGCAGTGAATTAGAGCACAACACATCATCCAGGGCTGAAGTTGTGATGGACTTGAGTTACTGGACAAATGTGGGGGAGTGTTGCTCATCTCCCTTCGCTGTTGAAGGACAGATGAGGGCCTGCTTAGTTGTTTGTGGTTTTTTGAAAAGCTCCTTGCACTGTGTCTGTGTAAAGTAATGGTGATACTGGACCTTGTTTACTAATGGGGGATGCAGGAGTAGGAGGAACATGTGCAAACAGGTGTGGTCATGGGTTTAATTCCAACTAAACCAGTTGCTCTAAACTCAGTTTTGGCCTTTAGAAACATCGTAGGTGACAGCTGCCCAGTGGGGCCAGACACTTTTGTGCTGTGAAGGTGTTAATGGTCTTTGGAAGGTGATCCCTTTGACTCTGGGCCCTGAAGCTTTAGGGTATGTGCTTAGCTTGCAGGGAACTGGTCGTGTTGCTTCCCACCTTGTTCTTGCCTACTAGGGAAGCAGGACAGCTTTCATCTTCTGTTCTGTCAATATGGCACCTGTCGGGGGAGGACAGTTGAAGGGGATTTCACACTGGGAGATGGATGACCCTAAAATCTTTTTTAAGAAGAAAATGTAGTCCCAGGCTGTGTGTTGAACACATTTGTCACATGAACAGAGCCCAGAAAATGACAAAACATAGCCTTAAAGCATACAGATTTAACAGAGAATAATATAGCTCAGAGCCTCACTGATGTGATCAGATTAATTGGCAAGCGTGTACCACAGTGTGGAGTTTAATTGCATGAGGCTTCTCATGCCATCGCCTGCTAAGCTTTTTAACAGCTTATTCCTTAACTGATTCCTTTGCATTCTGGTGATCAGTCTCTATTAAAGGATTTGGCCTTGCTTCTGGGCAGCAGTGAGGGGAAATTTGTGGAAGCTGACTACAAATGCTGCCCGCTTCTCACTTCACCAAACTGGCCTCATCGTCTTCTACTGCATCCCAGGGTAGCCAGTCAATGCCAGAGGCTTTGATCTAAACACGTTTCCACTCTCACTTGTCTTTCCTGCTCATTCCCAGCAGCTTCTGTGGAGCAGATTCCAAACTCTCTAGTGCTACTTCCCACTTTTATATCTGCCTTGAAGAAACACTGAAAAGTTCCTTTCTACGCTGTCCAGGATGGGGAATAAGACATCACTAATGAAAGATGAGAGCAGTTGCTCTGAGTCCAGAGGATGAAGGGTGCTCTTTCATCTGTCCCCTGGAAGTGCTCAGAACTGGTGCCACCAGCAGTGCCCTCAGTGGGTTTCAGTGCCCTTCCCTGCAGATGGCATGAAACCTGTTGGTTCAGGGCTTGGCTCCACTAGTGCAGAGGACTCCTGGTTTTCCCTCTGCCTGCTCACTGGGAAGCAGCAGTCCTCCCTTCCGTGTGTGGCTCCAGGCTAGCAAGCAGTGCTGGCTGCACTCCAACTGGGACAGAAAGCAGTGGCTGTTTCAGAGTGGCCAGCAGTGGGTTTTCCACAGGATGTCACGGTACACTCTAGGACAACTCTCCTTGCCCTTAATTAAGAGATTAAGGACTGGGCAGAATTAAAATATGCTGATAGTTGATCCTTTTTTTTTAAATTTTTTTTTTTTAAACACTTCCTTGAAGATGCTGAGTAAATCTAATGAAAGGTAATTTCTTGGATGTACCCCACAGCAGTAGATTTAATACTGTTTTCAAAGAGCTTTTAATTACTGCCATGTAATTAAACTCCCTGTCCCAGCTTTATCTCTTGGACTTTGCAGGTTTATGGTCAATTGCATTCTTTAGGGCTTGAGGCCAGTTAGCAGGTTTGGTGTATGTCACCTCATATGGATCATTTCCTTTGCAACTTGCACCATGTAAAGGAAATAACTCCTGGGGAGAGGGAGGATCCTTTTGCCCAAGAACTTCTGTTCTGATAAAGAATTTTGACCAGATAGAAAAGATAGCATTTGAAATGTATGTTCCAAGTGAGTACAAGGCTTGACGTGAGCCTTCAGATTTCTTGGTTAAAGCTTTGTTTGATTTATGTCTGTCACAACACCATGTTTTATACTCATGGAAGGCAGAGACACCAAAGCCTCACTTTTTTGCTGAGCCACTGGAAACCTTGAATGCCTTTATTTTATTGTGTGTCAGTGAAGAATCAAGGCATCCCTGCTGCCTTTTGGAGACAAGGCAGGAAATTAAGAGACTGTTTTCTTGGTGGAAGATATAAAAGCATACAAGGAAGAATATATGGAACTTTAAAAAGTTGAGAGAGGAATGAAAAGATTGGAATCATTCGGTCATTCAGCCTTGATGAAAGATCTCTTCCAGTTATTCAGCTCTCCTGTGATGGAGGAGTGTCTTCAAATGCTCTGTGTGGAGATCTGCAGACATTTTCTTGCAAGTCAGCTTTATTCTGTGCTGTCACCATAAACCACAGAATGCTACAACCTTCCTCAAAACAGAAATTCTGGTAATGAGATGCTTAGAACTGCCAAATAAGTCACAAACTTTGCTTTCTTCCTGAGTACACGTGTGTTCTTGCTGAATTAAATATATCCTTTCATCTCATGTAAAATATTTCCATTCCAAGTGTTAGACCAGAAGGAGTGATGCTTCCAGCTTGTCAGGGGCAGACCAAGGTGTATGTCCTCAACTGATAACAAGGGAGACTGCAGAAGCCTTCATTACCAATAAGATCTTCCTGTAATTGTTGAACATCCCTACAATTGATGTTGGCAGTTGTAAATAGGATTGCCATGGCAATCAATCCTAGAATTCTGGAGCCTTTGGGAATAGACTTTTGGCAGCTACTTAGTTAAATGTGGTATTTGCATGGGTTTTGTACAGCGTGGTTCGTGTGTAGCCTGGTGGACAGGCCAAGAGTAACCTGGGGCGACAGGTATCAGACATGAGCCAGTTAACCTGCTTGGATGGAAGGAGCCTGAAATTTGCAGAATGGACTTGTCCCATTTTGTGTGTGTGATATTCTATCTTGTCCTTGATGGGTATGTAGATACCAGCTCCTGTCCCTCAAATTTATTTTCTCCTGAGTTGCCTTCTCCACCCTGTAGTTAACTTGCCAATACTCTGATCTACACCACTACATTCCCTTCGTGGTGTGAGACTTCCACAGAGGTGCCGTGGCTGCAGCAGTGCCTCTGCATGAGTCAGTCACAAGCAGCTCTTGTCAGCAAAGTCTGTGCCGGTGTCCTTTGTGAGCCACGTATGTTTAGCCCCTGCTCAGTGCTGTCTGCTTGGCTGTGGATCTGAGCTGTTGGAAACTAGGCCAGCCATGGCCTGAAATAGCAGGGCTCTGGCTTTCCTGGAGGGAGGGGTGCGCTTGGGTGTACGTTTTAACAGCAGGCTGTGGGTGGGAATGGTGCTGGAGGAAAGGTGCCTGTTTCCAGGAGATGTGTGGTGCCACTTCCCTTTGATATGGCTTTGAACCACCTCCCGGTGCAAACCCTCAGCCCCAGAGCAGCCCAGGGGATGCTCCCTGTGTGCAGTTGCTTCATGAAGATAAAATCTCCAATTACCTGGTTGAAGGCCCAGCCCTTACAGGAGGTTGTCTCTGTGTGTCTCCTTTCCACAGCCGGCCAGGGCAGTTTTCCAGCAGCAAGTACGGGCACTCCGTGCCCATCCCGGTCCCCACACAAATCCACAACTACCGTCGGATCGAGCAGAACCTGCAGTCTCCCAATCCGTACTCCTCTCCCCGGTAAGTGCTGGGGCTGGGATGAGGGGATCCGTAAACAAACTGCTTTACGCTTTGCTCTCTCTACCTGTATAAATTTCCCTGTGTGAGGGGCTCTCCCCCTCGCTGTAGGGAGCCAGCGTGGTGTGTTTTGGGGTGTTTTTGTGGTGGTGTTGAGATTTATTTGCTAGCACCGTAAATTTTGCCTGTGTGCTTTTATGTGAGAAAGCTCCTGTCAGCTCAGAGTGAAGGCTGAGCCACTTTGAGTCTGACAGCTTATCCCAAGCCAGCTATGGATTGGGTGTCCAAGTGTCCAAGCAGAGAGAACCATCCATCTGGCAGATGCCTTTATAAAAGGAAAATTTGAGATAAACAACTAAAATGGATGGGGCTACAGAATCTACCTGACTTTACCTTAATTGGTTCCTGTAGCCAGTCATGCCATAGATGATGTGTTGTGCACGAGCTGCATATTAATGTGGTTATGCAGCCAGGACTGAGTAAATCATGAGCAATTTCTGCCCGTGAGGCAGAGCATGTTTTCTGAAGGCTGTCAGGAAGGCCCTGACGCCAAGTCTGCAGCAGACAGCTGACCTTCTGAGTTCAGAGGTAATGCCTGGTGCATCCAAGACATGTAGGGCTTCTGTCTCTTCTTACACATGATTTCTGATTGGCAGCAGCAGCCCAGGTCATAGACTGATGGGAAGGAGACCAATACAGGAACTTAAAAGATCTTGTGCAGCAGGGGCACTCAAATAGAAGTGTCTAGGAGGTGTCATGTCTTTTTTTGGATGAGTTGTGTTGATATCTGGATTAGTTAAAGTTTAGATTTCAAAAGTAGGGTGATACCTACATCAGCCTAAGTTTGGGCTCCAGCCACCCTAATTCAGGATAAGGCTTATCTGAAGTTGACCCAGAAGCAGAGACATGATATGCTGATATTGATCAGGGATAGGGATTAGCAGAAGGACTGGTCCGTGCCACTATTACTTTAATACTGTTTTATGTTCACTTCCTCGAGTGTGTGGCAGGTTTTGTGGTAAACTCTGTCCTGTTTCCTACGTGCCTTGTGTTTTTGACAGCAAAACTTGTGGACACTGTTGGTTTTGGACCTCACAAGAGTCCTGGTTATCTCTGTGAGGTATAAAGAGAGAGCTCTGGAGGTGCTCTGCCAACCCCGGACCTGATGATGGGTTGCTGAGCTGAGGCTCACAGCCCACAACTACAGTCAGGGAGCAAACTGCCATGTTTTGCTCCTTTTAGTCACCACTGTGTAATGCTGAGACTGGCATGTCCCTGCACAGGAACTCGAGGAATGGGCCCAATCAGGGTGACTCACAGGCTGCTTTTAGCATCTTCTCAGCATCTCTGGCGTCATGTTTTTTCTGCCCCAGGAAGCCATACTTATCTCTGGCCATCACTTCCTCTAATCAGCAGGTTCAGTAGATACCCTTCAGGAATGGCAGGAGAAAACTCCACCAGGCATTTAGTGTGTGATTCCACTTTTCCATCGGGTGTATCAAACAGGCCGTTGGCTGCCGAGTGCCGAGTCACGTTTGCTGAGTCATTTGATTGCAAACCTTGACGTACACTCTCGTGTCTGAGAAATGTCCCCCTGTCACCTGAGTGGCTGCTGTGTGCCTGTGTAACTGTGGTGTGGCTGTGGACAGATGTGTGGCTTGGTGAGGTGCTAATTAGGTGTATGTGCCTCTGGCCACATCACCTGTCCTGCTCGTCTGCTGGCTTACCCCGGCTCTCATAGGGTGGCACTTGACATTCCACATCTTCCAGCAGGAGCAGTCACCTGGTGGCTTTTTTCTGCAAGTTCCTGATAGATAAAATTCAGCCTTCTGCATGGCTCATGGTCTGGAGAATTAAAAACATGGGAGGGCAATACTTTCTGCCACTGAATATCTAAGTATCTTCTCACCTTTCTCTTTGGAAATTCATTTTGCTTCAGGGCCAGACACTTGATGAGCATTAGCCTCTGGATCTGGAGCAACCCGAAGAGAAGTGATTTTTAGGTTAAAATTTTCAAGTATTTCGTTTTTTTCCAAGCATGTGATTATAGCATGGATTTACTTGGCTGCAAAATGTGGTAGCACATTGAATAGGGGCAGGGAGGGTGGCAGATCAACTACTCAACTGTCTCAACTACTGAAATAGATTTTTTCAAAAATTTATTTATTTTCTGAAATGTGGCATAAAGTGAAATATACACCTAGAAGTGTTGTTGAGTAGATTTACTGACAGTTCATCAGGATGATTCTGCCATTTCTGGCACTGCTGAAACCTATATCCTTTGTTCCTTCTGTTCAGATACATGAGGACAGCTAGATGCAGCATCCCTGGCAGAGGAGGCAGGATACCTTAGTGACAGCATCTTTAATGGCTCAAGCATGGGGGGGTTTTTTTCAGCAGTCATTGATTCCTGTCCAGAAAACCACCTACTGGTTGAGACTAATGTTCTTTCAACAAGAGAAAAAATGTTTCCGAATTGAGAATAGAACGAAGGACTTGATGAAAGGACTGTGTTCTCATACAGAGGAGTGGAATGGGAATCTTGGTGAAGGAGCCTGCAGAGGCAGAATGGCATTGCAGTTTAGGTTGTGTGTTCTTAATGATGGTGAAAAGAGTAACATATTGAGAAATAATTAATTAATATGCAATAATCCCGTCTCTCTCCAGACTGATGGTGTGGATGTACTCACTTTCCCACTAGTTTCCTCTTCTGTTTCATTTTAGCACTGAGTAATACTCGAGGTTCCTGCATGTGTGGGCTTCACAAATTTATTTTATCTCCCTAAGTTGAGGCTTCACAAGGAGTTGAAGGCGTTTAGACAGGCAGTTCTGACTGTCCAGCCCAAAAACCCAAATTCCTCTGGGTAGTTGTGAAGTGTTTCAGATCTGACAGCCACACACTGTTGTTGTGTTTTGCCCTGTAGCTCCTGATTTGAGTCCAAGCTCTGTTGCAGAGCAGTGCCTTGGCACACTTTACCTCAGCATGGAGCACAGAGCTTTCTGCCTAAAGGCTGCTCTGACTGAAGGGCAAGTGGCTCAGCACAAGAGGCATACTTGAATAAAGCCCTCTCAGGGCATTCTGGAGACACTGCCTACAATAAACATCTTGGACATGGCAAGATAGGAAGCTGTGTCTTGTTCAGGATTGATGTAGATACCTGAAAGCATCTAAAGTGTCTCTGAAGAATGACTGTGCTGCTTACAGCTAAGCTAACCTTGATTGTTCTTTTCATTTATTTGAATTGAAACTCTTGAGAACAAGGATTATCATCTTAATCTGTTTTGGTGGAGTCCTAGAACAGTGGGATTTTGATCTGGGATAAACAGTCATGAAGCTGTGCTTTTGTGGGAGTAGCTGTGTGTGTGTTGGGTGATGCTGTTCTCCTTCCTCTTCTGTCCTGGCCTCTGGACTAACCTGTGTGCTGCTCTTGTTTCCTGTAAGGTCTGGTACGGTCCGGAGGTCCAGCAGTACAAGTCCTCTTGGTTTTCCCAGAACTGGTGCTTCCCCTCCTTATCCTGGAGAGCATGGATCTGTGCCCAGCACTAAAAAGCTCTCCTTTGGTGGTGCCAAGCCGTTTATACCATCACCACAAGGTAAGATGTCAGCTGGCACATTGCTGTCCTAATAAAATCATTTGCCTCTTTCGTGTAAAGAGGGAGGTTTTGGCCAGCTGTAGCTGCCAGGTAGTAGAGAGTTCAGATTGTTGTGTTCCCCTGTGGTTCTTCTCCACAGATTATTTGACAAGTGTTTTGGCCTCAGTAAAACGGAGAGAAAAATCCCTGTTAGCCCCAGGAGAGGCAAGCTTTGCTTTGGTGCCTGCATCAAACATTTTGCAGCCCTCAGAAGAGGGCTTCTGTAAGTGCAAAGTATCTTTTTACTGGCTTGGGTTGGGGTTAGAACAAATGTAAGCCAATTATCAGCAAAGCAAAATTCTGACCAGCTTTGAAAGGGCCTGAACTTCCAGAATGAAAAGTTTTGACTGAATATCTGGTAGCCTGATCTAGATGCTAAGAAGCAATTCAAGTGGAAAGGGACAAGAGAAACCCCAGTGTGCAATGGATGCAATTTCCTGTTTTGTGTAAAAGAACAGACTGATATAATGAGCTGTTCTATATCCCTGGTGTCTCCAGTCCTGTATTTATTAGTCTCTACTGATGGGGAAATACAGAATATTCATATTCTGTTCCTCTGAACTAATATCATTGCAAAGTCAGACTAAAGCTTGCTAAACTAATACCAGGCAGAGTTTTTATTACCTGCTTTTACAGGAGTTGAGGATCTTCTCACCATACCGCTAAGGCTGAGAAGATGGAAGAGATAACTGGCATCTTTCTATAAACAGGTGGTGCATAGTGCTGTTCTTGCCTATGGAAACCTGATACTGAATGAACTTCTTTTTATTGCATTCCCTCACAGTTGGAACAATCCCAGAGCAGCCCAGCCAGACTGTTATCCCATCTTCTCTTGGAGCAGAAGTGAGAAGCCGTGTTCCCGTTGCCGGTGCGTCGGTCCTTGTCTTCCTTCGTTATTCCTATGGATAAAGCCAGAACTGTAGCCTCAGGGCATTCTAGGTTGGGTTGGTTGCTTCAGCAGCTTCTCGGGATGCTTGGCCAGCCAGAATCTCTGTGTGCTGGTGGGAGTTGGGGTTGATCCATTCACATCCCATCAGCCAGCATCTTCCAGTGCTGACAGACCCTGTGTCGCAAAACCTCAAATTTGGGACTTTGAAGCCAATGGATGGAATGAAGGAAAAGCATCTCAAAACCTCCAACACCCCCCTCTGCTAAGGGGCCTGTTTGATGTGTCGTTTCCTTGCTGCTGAGCTCTGACAGTCAGGGTCTGTGTCCCTGAAAGGGCAGCAATGAAAGAAAGAAGCTGCCCTTTTATTTCCCTGTTGTTCATATCTCATCCTCCCACAGACTCAAAACCTGACCAGGCCTGGCAGCGCTGTGGCGCTGCTCAGTGCCATCCTTAGCCATAGAAGGTTTTGATCTGCAGCTGTTTGAGCTGTGGATCCTGGGATCAGGCTGTCTCTCTCTGTTAGAACCAGACAGTGATGTTGTTTGTCACTCTGTGCCCTCCAGGTTCCCTGGCACCCGAACAGTCTCCTCGAGGGATGGGCTCCCGGCTCCACAGTGCTCCCAACCTGTCGGATTTGCATTCCTGCAGGCAGAAGATAACCAAGCAGCACTCTGATCCTCTTGTTGCTCACTTTGGTCATACCCCAGTCAGCCAGCCGCTGCAGATTCATGGCTTGCAGCACTGCCGGCAGCTCCGTTCCTCACCAAAGCTCTCCGAGTTCATGCAGAGAAGCCCTTTGCCGACGATAATGGGCTCCCCTACAAAGGTATGCCCAGGAGTCTGCTTTTGGGCCTCTCACACCTTGATCTTCTGGGTGATGTGGGGATGAGCTGCTGCATGAGCAGTTAACTCTGACCTGGATTTATCAGCATTTGCTTCTGTCCTGTGAAGGCTGAGCAGCAATCTGTGTGAAATGGGGCGGTGTCCTACTTACCGTGGGCAGCTGTCCCCTGGCAGCAGCGCTCAGCAGCTGAGCAGAGCCTGGGGTTGGGAGCAGGCAGGGGAAGGAGCTGCCCTGACGGCCGGAGCGCGCGGTGCCGGCGGTGTCCGGCCGGTGCGGACACGGTGACCCGGCTGTGACGCAAGCGTGTGTCCGGCAGGAATCGCCAGCAGAGCCAGCAGCCGGTGACAGCCCTGTGCCTCATGGAGAGCAGGCACTGTGGCAGCATTTGCTCTGCTTACAGAATTCTTAGCAGTTTGTTGTCCTTTCGTTTCAGCATTTCTGGGATTAGGGACAAATATCTGTTTGGGGTGGGATTTCTACCTTTATTTCAGGCAGGTTGTTAAGCATACAGTTTAATTTTGATAAGCAAATAGGGACCAAGAGGAACCTTCCTCCTTCATTTTAAAGACAGATCTCTGTTCTTTCTGTTCTTCTTAGGCTGTGTCCCCATTTGAGTTTCCCAAAACCCCAAGTTCCCAGAATCTCCTCACCCTCTTGGCCCATCAGGGGGTCATGATGACTCCAACACGGAACAAGACCTTGCCAGATCTGAAGGAGATGGGTCATTTCCACTGCCAGCAAACTGGGTTGGGCTTGAGGCCTGTGGAAGAGATCAAGGGCAGGTGAGCTGGAATCTGCTTCATACAGTGATGCTTCACTCCTCAATACAGGACGGATGGGGAAAATTTTAAACCCCAGCTAATGCTGAAGTTGTAGTGAGGCATCCATAAGCATTCTGTAGTTACCTGCTAGCACCCTTGGATTGCAAACAGATACGGTGCAGACTTTAAAAGTCTTCCTCTACAGGGGCAGGCCATGGCCTGGATTTTATAAAATGAAAGATTATATGCAGCTTTCACACCATGTTTAGTGTGCAGAGTTTCATCAAGTGGGGATGCAGGATTTTGTTACCAGACAAGCAATTCTTCAGATGCTTGGCTTGCTCTCTGTGGGGTCTGTCATGGAGGAGAGGCTGTTCTGGGTGTTCCTCCTGCATCAAACAGTGGGCTCAGGTCTTCAGAAGAGAGATCTGTTGGAAAGCCACATGCTGGCTGTCATGAGCACTGCAGGATAGAAAGTCACTCAGGTGCTGCTGTTAAGTTTTTCTTACGTGCCTCTCTGCACACTGCAGCTTTCCCCAGTGTTCTGGAGGAGTCCTCTGATAGTAATTTTCATACCTTTCAACAAAAACAAGTTGTGTTGTATTAATGTAGTGAGGACTTGCATTACTGCAGTGAGTCATGATAGTTCTGTGCTTTCTACAAGTAGCAGGAGGTGCTTCAGATGCTCTGTTGGAAGGGAGAGAGTGGTTCTTTCAGCTCCAGACTGTTTACTGTGTAGTGTTAAGTGGCTGTGGACCAGGAATGGCACAAAGAAGTGAAGTTAGCTTGCACCTGTTGACTTTCAGCATCGTGTTGTATGTACTCTTTTTAGATCTCTGAGCACAGGCAGGCTCACTGACCTGCTTCTGAAGGCAGCCTTTGGGGCACAGATCTCGGAAGCTGGCAGCAGCGACAGCCTGAACAATGAGAAGCCAATGGAAATTGCAGGTAGGTGGAGAGGCCAGGCAGATCTGTCAGGATGTCCTGGGTTGGGGTTTGCCTACACCCCTCCTGCAGATGGGAGGCTGCTTTGCCGGTGGCTCTTGGCACAGGAAGCGAGTGCCGTGTGTGAGGAGTGCGGTGGTGTTTGCTTTCCCCTGCTCTGTTGGCAGTGTGTGCTGTGTAACTGCTGGATAGTGGTGTGATTTTTTAGGCAGGGCTTCCTCTTTTGGCCCCTTCTGAGTGTGATAACTTGTGGAAGTGGTGACTTGGTGCCAGGCGGCTCGAGTGTGCATGGCTCTGCAGGGGTGGGTGCTCTGGGCGAGCAGGTCAGGCAGCCAGGAGGGAGAGCAGCTGCAGCAGTGGCTGGCACCGCCCAGGCTCTGTCCTGGGGCCCGTGTTGCTGGGGATGCCTCAGTGGCCTGTGCCGGTACCCACTGTGTCCCAGGAGAGTCTGCAGGAACACCCCCGCTGGGCGAGGCACCCGTGCTCTGAGTAACCTTCCTGTAACGCCAGTCTGCACCTTTCAACTGTCTCCCCAGCTCCCTCAGGTGCTTACGGAGGGACCCTGCACTCTGGTGCCCGGGCTGGGGGCTCTGCCAGCCCATCCCCAGTGATTTTTACTGTCGGATCCCCTCCCAGTGGAACAACCCCCCCACAGACCACGAGGACCAGGATGTTTTCAGGTAAAGGGCTGATACCTGCCTGTTCCAGTGGGAATGCCTGGGGGCAGAGAGGTGTGTTGCATTCCTTGCTGCTGGGCACTGGTGATGGCAGAAGGCTGCTCAGAGCAATCTGTAGAGCTCAGCTGGTCTCAGCACCTCTGAGGTTCTTGTGCTGGCTCCTGCCAACCCCAGTTATTGCTGCTAACTGTTTGCACTGGCATTAGTGCCAGAGAGTGGTTTTCCAGTACTGTAAGAGACAGACAAACTTTTACTTTATTGCTCTCTGCTTCAGGAATAGTGCTGCAGCTGTTCACAGAACCACTGTTGCTGAGAGGTCAACAAATGTAAAGACTGTGTTGTGTTCTGATTGTTCTCCCCGTGGGTTTTGGATGAGCTATAAAAGATGAGCGTGACTATCCGTGCCCAACAATTTCAGTGCACAAGGACTGCTGGGAAAGGGCCAGGATGGCTCTGTGTGCAAAACTGTCAGTGGTGTTACCTATGCTCTGAGCTGCTTAGGTAGGAGATGGGGAAATGCACTCCTGCTTGACAGATACTCCTTGTAAGACACCAGTGCTCTGGCCTCATCAGCCAGCAGTTGAGGCTGTGGTAATTGGCCCTTTTGGGATAGAGAGTCTGGGAGTTGGAGTCTGTGTTCAGTTTAAGAAAATATTTGGACACGTTTTGATTTGCGTATTTGGCTTGTTTGGTTTTTTCTCTTGTCTGTTCCTCATCTGAATGCACTTGACTCTGTTGTTCTCAATTACTGCAGGGAAAGTTTGGCTGTGAGCATGAATAAGCTGCTTGACTGGGATGGGGGGACATGTGGGCTCAGTTCCTGTGTATAACTTGCATTTCCATCCTAACTAAAACCACTCATGTCTTTGATTGCCTGGCAGGTTGGGACCACAATGCTTTCTTTGTCTCATTTATTTGGAGGGTGAGCTTTAAGACTCTTAAAAAGTCTATGAGGGGCCTGTAGCACAGTGGGGTTACTGTCCCACCTACAGCCTCCAGCTGCTACTGCAATGTGATGGATAGAGGATTCAGGCTTCCTGTGTTGCTTTTGCAGGAATAATGGCAATCTGGAAGCAGATCCAAGCACCAGATTTTAGCAGGTTGATACTCAGGTGCTCAAGGGTCTGCCCAACAGTCAGGATGTCAGGTGGGAGGCCTGGAACGGGAGGCTGTTGAAAGTGAACCTGCAACACACACACGGCATTAGGTCAAGGCGACCAAAGCAATGCTGCAGGACAAGCTTTGTTTATTAGGCCTGTGCAGGAACTCATGTTATAGTTAATGCACAAAGTTAGTGGTGGAAAGGGGAGATTTGCAAGCTGAAACATTTCACCCCAAGTGCTTGGACAAGCCATGAGTAAGGACAGTTCTAAAGGCAGAGCCTTTTTGTGAGTCATCGTAACAATTTGTGCAAACAGCCTCTTGGAATTACAGGGCATCCAGAATGTGATGTTGTAGATCCTCTCCTCTCCTGTCTCTGAGAAAACTGGAAATACTCTGCCTGTCTTTGATGATCCACTCAGCTTTGAAGCATCGCTGCCAACAGGGAGAAAGCTTTGGGAGGAAAGGAGGCTATGCCTCTCTACAGATCAGTTGTGCATTATTATATTGCTGAACCTCTTGAAGGCAGGGTAGGGCAGTAAATTAAACTTGTGGTTAGAAGAGAAATGTCTTCCTCCAACGGACCAGTGACAGTGGAGAATACCACCTGGGTAGAATTAGCAGAGTGTTGGAGCTGGTATTGGCATCCCCCACAGACAGAGTGTTTCCCTCTGTGGCAGTGTGCCAGGGGTGGGAAGCCCTCTGGAAGTGGTGAATGTCCTGTGAATACTCTGAGACAAAACCTCCTTTGTGCTCCTAGGGTGGATTCAGTGGTCAAGAAGGGGAAAAGCTGATGCTGAGGGAATTGTCTGATGGACGCCATACCTACAGGGTCTCCAGAACCCTGGGGTTAGGGTCTTGACTCAGCTGGTCATTCATTCTCTGCCCAGCCTCTTATTTATAAAGAGGGGAAAGCAGAGGTGCAGGGATGTAATGGAAAGCTCTCCTGGCTTGCATACAGGATGTTCTAGAACCATCACTTACCAAAGTGCTCATTCAGTGACAGTGACAGCAAACAGGCAGGGAGCCAAGGTTCAAACTGTGCTGTTTCTTGGTGGGGGAGTTGGCTATGACAGTGTATGATAAAGATCAGCCCAAGATGTTGTGGCAGGATTCAGAAAGGGTTTAGGCAAAAAAAGGGAAAATTATTTCTTCTGAATTGTCTCCATCAATGATCGTCGTTCTGGAAGGTGTTTTAAATCTGCCTGAGCTTGTTAGCTGGTCTGCCTGAGTCGCTAAGGAGTTTATGGTGAGGAGTGATTATTCTGCATCCAAAGTCCTTTCTTCTTCCTCTGAAGTACCTCTTGCTGGCTTCTGTCAGATCCAGGATCCTGAATACTACAAAATTGTCCTCTCTCCTGTGTGAGGAATGTCTACTTGTCCTGCCTTTAATACCTCCAGTTAATTCCTTTGTCTGTTTTTCTTCACAGTGGGGTCTTCCAGCTCTCTCAGTTCTGGAGGCTCCTTCAGCGGGAGGCACTTGGCAGTGGGAGCTGCTGGGGAGGCTCTGGAGGGCCCCTCGAGTCTCCGGTACACTTTTGCTGATCCCATCACCGCCAACCTGGAAGGTGCTGTTACATTTGAGGCACCAGAGCTGCCCGAAGAGACGCTCATGGAGGTGGGTGTAGCCCAGGGACAAAGCACAGGGAAATAAAAGTAAAGCAAATCCAGACAACTGCATGCTTGTAGTCAAGAGGGTTGCTTCCAAAGGTGGAGCAAGCAAGAGAGCAAGTTCCAAGAGAGCAAGGCCAGTGCAGTGCTCAGAAAGCCCAGGGTATATTTAGCACCAAGCACCTTTAGTCCATGACACAGCCCATGACACAGCCCGTGACTGGGGTTAAAATTCCCCATTTCCAAAGCTGAAATTGCAGGTTGGAAGATCAGATATCCGATGCATTCTGTATTAAGGGCTTCTGAAGCAAACCTGCCTGCTTTGGGCCTCTCCTTTTTCAAAAGGCTCAGCTTTAGTACTGTCTGACCTGAGAGCCTGAGTAGCTCAGTGTGTCAGGTGCCTGCCTGGTGTACTTGGGGAGTCGGCAGTGATATGGTCTCTGCTGAAAGGATCTGAAAACAAAGTAAACCTGACACTTCTTTTCCTACTGGGGGTGGGGGGACACAGTGTTCTGCACCAGAACAGCTGAACCAGATTGTGGAGCTGAAAGGCTGCCAGGCTCCCCTTCTCTGCCGGCTGAAGCAGAGCAAATGCTGTTATAGCTGAGATATATTTGAAATGTAGGTCAGGCTGCCCATTTGCAGTGGAGGTGGGAGGCAGATCCAGTCACGCTTTTGGCTCTGCTTGTGATACCTCCTTGGGCTGTCTGGGACTGGAGAAGACTCTTTGTGTCTGACGCTTGCTGGTGTTGCTGAAAACCCCAAGATACCAACAGAGATATGCACACTTTGTTTTAAGGATGTGGGTTTGCTCTTCTGCTTCAGATTTTGTTGAGCTCATTTTTTTCTGTCAGTTCTGCATTGGATTGCATTTATTGGCTTCATTACCTGTAAAGCCACAGGGCAAAGGCTTCCAGCAGTGATGTGATCACAATAGCAGTCAGTTTAACTGAGCATCCTACCTGTGTGAGGTGACAGAAGTTTGGGGCCCTGCCAGCTGCCACTACTTTGGATGCTGGTCTGAAGAGACGTGTCCTAAGGAAGTATCAGTTGATCTTGGAATAGCACTCAGCTTCTCTGTCTGTAATGAGTCATTTGGCTTCAGTCGTCATTTCTGCTGAGCACAGTAATGTGTTTGCATGTCACAAAGCCTTTACAGCAGATTTCAAGACCCTTTTGTGCTCTGTGGAGTTGGCCAGAATGCAGACCTGGCAGGTTTTCTGATTTCTGCTCATCTTTCAGGGCACTGAAGTCTTACTGTTTAAGTGCCCTTGTTTATCTTGAGCAGCGCTGTGGCGTTCAGATGGGTGGTTCTTCCATCTTTTGTAAAAGTTTGTTTAGGTGCAGACAAGGCATACTGGTGGCTGGGGTTTAGTTTCTTTTGCAGTGCTCTAAAAAAAATGCAGAGATGGCTGTGGAAGACTTGTGATGGCAAATGAGGCCATAAATGCCAGCACAGTTAACAGAAGCTGCCCGTAGGCAGAGGAAGGACTGCCTGTTGGTTAGAGATAGGAGGCTGAGACTTGCAAGACCTCAGCAGTTTCCTGCTCTGCCACGAACTTCTTGTATGACTTGGTAATTACTTAATCTCCAAGTTCCTCCTCTGCTTTTAAAGAAAATTGAGGAGAATGGAGATAACATTTCCTCACCGTACTGGACTGTCCAGGTAGCTGGGTAGTGGGAGGAGAGATTCGTATTCCAGATAGTCAAAGCTGCCTGAGCAGCCAAGTGCCTGAGCCAGTAAAGGAAAGAAAGAAGCTCTCAGATCTTGAGCATGGGGGTTCTGTTAAATTCATGTAGGAAACATCCTTACCAGCCCCCTTTAAAAGAACTAAGCCTGTGAATCTTTGAAGACCAAGCAGGTTACCCACTTCTCAACAGACAGTACAAACAATGGAGTTGGCATCTGATTCAGGCAGCAATTCAGTTTGCAGACCCACAAACATTCAGTTTTTCCACAAATACTAACTTCCCAGAACTGGTTGCAGTGACTTAAGCAATGCAGCTTCCCAGAAATGGGATAAGCCCCTTTGATCAGTAATAGCAGAGGAAAAACAGCTCTGAAATGACCGCAGCACTTGGTGTGAGCACTTCCCTCACCAGCTGGACAGGAGTTGCAGATAAAAGGTTGTCCTTTCTGTCACTTCAGAGAACCTCACCCAGGGCTCACTGCACTGAACTGGGAGGGGATGAAGGCTGGGATGTAGGGTGGGAGACACTTCGTTGGCAGTTTTCTATGGTGTAGGAGGTTGTCACTGTCACGAAATCCACATTGGCATTGCTGTAGCGGGAACAGGAGCCATGCCCGTGGTGCAGATGGTCTCTCCTCCTTCCTGGCTGACTTCTGAAAGAACCCCACAGAGCTGGGATCCTTCTTGGGAAGGGAGCTTGTAATTTTAGAGTAAGTCTCACCAGCTTCTCCAGGGAGCTGTCTAGAAATTTCTGGCCTGGGGCTGTTGTTCGCTGCTGTTACTGTGGGAGAGGAACCAGTGCAGGCTCTGGGCTGAGTTTGGCCCAAAGCAGAGGTGTAGCAGGGTCTGGGGGTGAGGTGTTGTTTCTGTGAGCTGGGGTGGGTTGCTGGCACGGCTCAGGGAGCAGCTTTCCCTGTAACCCGCCCTTGGCATCCCTTCAACAGCAAGAGCACACGGACATCCTGCGCAGCCTGCGCTTCACGCTGGCCTTTGTGCACTACGTGATGGAGATCGCTGCTCTGAAGGGCAGCTCCAGTGACATGAGCAGCTCGGTGACATCTGAGTACCAGCTCCAGGAGAGCGTGGTGGCCGACCAGATCAGCCTCCTGAGCCGGGAGTGGAGGTAAGGACGGGCTGGTTACTTACCAGGAGGTAAGGTAAGAGCTGCCCAGCTCCCGGGGCTTCTGTCGCTCCCTCCCACCCCACACATCCTTGTGTACCCGCAGTCCTTGGGGACACAGAGCTGCTGTCACCCTGATCTGTCTGCACTGCACTGCTTTCTTTGCAGCTATGCAGAGCAGCTCGTGCTGTACCTGAAAGTGGCGGAGCTTCTGTCCTCGGGGCTGCAGATGGCCATAGAGCAGATCAAAGCTGGCAAGCTGTGCCTCTCCTCCACCGTCAAGCAAGGTAAGGGGCTGCTGCACTCATGGGGGAAAGGACTCGCCTGGAATGGAACTATTAAAAGTGTCACAGAGGGTATGGAGAAGGTGGAGTGAGTGTGAACCCCACTGGGGTGGTGGAAGCTCATTTGTGATTGTCCCCTTGAGCAGCCAGATCTTTATTCACACTGAGAACATCCCTCTTTTCACATTGACTTTATGTCTTGGAGCTATTGTCATGCTCCTGTGAGATTCTTTAGCACTAATTGTGAGGGGGGGATGTATCTTATCTGATTCCTGGTATCTCTCTGTCTCAGGTGCTTATTTGTACTTGATGTAAGCCCAGCTTAATTACACAGTACATGTCCTAGGAAGTGCTTACTTGGCAAATAGAAACTTGTCCTGGCAGTGATGATTTTTCAAGTGAAACAAAAACACAGGAAGTGAAGTACTGGTAATGCCAGAGTCACTGCTGGTGTAACAGACTTACATTTGCATCTGGCTGGCTGTGGTGAGAGCTGGCTGCGAGTCAGTGATCAGAAAAAATAATTTTAAAACTCCCATTGTAATATTACTGAGGGAGCTTTTAGAAGCACTTGAAATACTTGACCCACCAGCCACCTGGTGAGCTTTGTCTTTGCAAGCATTTGTGCTGCCTTGGGATGGGGTGTAAAAAAATGGATGTTAAATACAATGAGCACACATACATTGTAGCAGGCAGTGCGGAGCAAACCGCACCAGATTTAGCTACACGTCTTCCACAAGTTCAGGCTAACAGGAAAGTTGTCATAACCCAAATAAATCACTCCTTTTCAGAGCAGATGGCAGTTTCTGGATTTGTAGTGTCATTTGTCCTTCAGTGTGTGGGAACTGGGCAAGGCTGGCTTGTCTTGTTTCATGCAGCGTGGGGATTTTCAAATGTGCATGTAGGAGTTAGTACTCATCAGATCTTGGTGGGAGTTAGTGTTCAGTACTCCGTGTAGATCATGCCATGTAGCTAGGGAGACTCAGCCTGTGGCATCCCTTGCAGTTTTGGATTGTTATTTAATTGCTCAGAGTCATATTTGATTCCTGATTCTCTATTCATAACCTTCCCGTACGAGCTGCCGTGGTTCAGGAAAGGAGTGGCCTTTCACAGGTATCCGTGTCTTTTCTTAGTGGGAAACAGAGTCCCAGGAGAGATTCCCTTGCTTGCTTAGTCAGTGCTGCTGATCCACACTCCAAGAGCTCCCACGTGTGAGCCAAGCACTCCTTCACAGCACATCATCACCCATCAAGCAGCAGAAGCTCTGTATCTGCTGCTGCTGCTGGTGTGTGAGACATCCTGTACTGAGCAAACTGCTCCTGCCTTTTGACAGCTGAGGGAAACAAAAATAGCCCTGGCCTCAGGTGAACCAGATGTGTGTAGGAGTTGCCATGTGCAGGCTTATAACTGGTGAAGGCGACAGAGGAAAGGGGAAAGACCCTCTTGGTGCAGGGCTTTCCTGCCAGTCTCTTGGTTTTAACATAACCTTGTTGTCTCCAGGTTAATCCTTCGGGGTCCTGCACATGGAGATGGGGAGGCACAGGGAGACCTGGAAGTAGTGCCTAAAGCATTTCTTTCTTTTACTGTAGTTGTGAAGAAGCTGAACGAGCTTTACAAATCCAGTGTGTCCTCCTGCCACTGCCTCAACATGAGACTGCAGAGGTTCTTCTTGGACAAACAGAAGCTCATGGATCGCATCAACAGCATCACTGCAGAGAAGCTCATCTTCAGCTACGCTGTGCAAATGGTAAAAACCTCACAGTGCCTGGAAACTGGGGTTAGCACAGAGCAGTGTTGGGCATTAATGGCTCCTGCTGGTGGCCTTAGCAGGTGGTTTCCCTCATGCTGCTCCCGTCTGGAGGCTGGGCAAGGGGAGTGTCCATGCAGCTGAGGGACCACGCTGGGAAAGCTGGGTCTGCTCTGGGAGTAAGCTCTTGGCACTGGGATGTTGCCCTCAGGTGCAGTCTGCAGCCCTGGATGAGATGTTCCACCACAGAGAGGACTGTGCACAGAGGTACCACAAGGCTCTGCTGCTAATGGAGGGGCTCCTGAACATCATCACTGAACAGGGGGACATAGAAAACATCAGTAAATGTGAGTCTTTTGTGACTTTCTGGTTTTTCCCTACTTGAACATGTGGGCTTTTTAGCTGCATGATCAGAAATTTCAGCTCTCTGCACCATTTTTTTCCTTTGGCTACATCTTGGTGGACATAGCAGAGATCTCTTGGCTTGTTACAGCTCCTCCCAGCCTGGCCTCCTGCTTTTCCAACAGAAAAACTTAGAAATGCAGGTCCCTGTTCTGAGCCACGTTTTGAGAGCTTCCCATGCAGAGCAATTGCCAGCACTTCGTTGGAACTTTTGATGTGTGAAAGAACTCGCTGAAGGAAGTGGTTTGGCAGCAGCAGGGGCCTGGGGTTGGTTTCCAGCCAGAAGCATCCCTTTGCACAGAGCGCTTGGGAACATGAACCTGCAGCGGCTGCAGGGCAGAGATGGCTGGGCAGCACAGCAAGGGCTCCTTCCAGCACATCTCTGAACCAGGACTGCTCACCTGCCTGGTTCCCCAGCCCTGAGCCTGGCTGGGAAGGCAGCAGACACAAACTCTTCTCATCAGCAAGTGCTTGCTGTAGCAGTGAAAGCTGAGCTCTGACCTGTGTGCTGTCATTGGGCCTCCTCTCCTAGGGACCCTGCTGCTGTCCCCTCCCATGCTCTCCCTGTCCCCTGAGTGGTCCTACTCTCTATCAGGAGGGAAAAGGACTGACTCACTGCTCTGAGCACGCTTTCCCTGCCCTTATGGCTGGGGTTTAATCACCTCTGTCGCCTCTCCCTGCGGGCGGTGGGAAAAGGGGATGGGGAACGATCCTCATCTGTAGGAGCAGCTCGGCTTGGCCTGGGCTCTGCTCCACCACAGCCGTCCCAGCCCACCTGCAGCAGTCCCAGCAGTGTCCCTGTGGCCACAGGGGGAGGCCACAGCTGGCAGACCATGTGCCTGTCCCCTCTGCTGGCCACCCACTGCCTCCCTCGGGCCAGCATCCAGAGCACTGGAGGGTTCTAGTCGTCCGTGGAGGCAGAACCTTGGATAGGTAATGAGGGAAGAAATCTCTGGCTCCCAGGCAGTCACTCAGTTAATTATCAGCAACTTTCACAGCTGACAGGAGGCTCACTGAAGGAGAGCAAAGGGAAATGGGAAGGTGGTGTGTGGTACTGGAGGGCTAAGTGAATAGGGAATACTAAGTAGTTTCTCTTGTGCTGTTTCTTACCAAACCTAGATCCCATCTTTTGATCCAGAGATACAGTTAATGCACGTAATAGATTTATTTTCCCAGTTGTTATCCTGGTATTGCAAGTTCCAGCTTCTTGATTGAGCTGTTCTCTGATAGGCAGTAGTGGATGTGTGTTTCTGTCGCCCTGAGATTTGCAGTCTTGTGATGTTTTCATTTCTGTGATGGAGTTCTCACGCACTTTCTGTAAACACAGTTATGTTTGGCTAACCGTTCCTTTTTGTTTTCATTCTTTCTCCTGAGGTGGAGAAGTTTGATGGTCTTTTCGTTTGACCAGTGTGGTTGGAGAGGTGGTAACCTCATCCTCCAATCCACGGTCATTCCTAGAAACAGATATATATGAAGTAAAATAAACAGCTGGGGCTTTTCCTGGCATTTCTTCTGCCTGAACACGCTGAGTCTGCGTGGTTCCTTTGTATCCAAGTACGACATGTTTCATTTTAGATCTCAGGTCTATGGTTACAAATTTCTGAAAAGTAAAATGATGAACCTAGACATACAGCAAGTGTTCCTGTGAGAGGCATGAATTCCACCAAACATTTTGCTTTGAAAGATTCTTGGGCTCAGGTGAGGAGAACGTGGCAGTGATGATGCTGGGTGGGCTATCTCCCAGTGTAAGGCAAGGAAAATGGCACTGGAGACCCTGAGTCATTTTACCTACTGGCAAAAGCTACTCCAATAACTAACTAACTAAATAAAGAAGTGAATAAATTCTTCCTGAAGGATGGTGATGCTTTGTAACATCTTGATACCTCTGTTAGAACTGCTGCCTCGCAGCTTTTGCTGTCAGATCTCTGACTGTTCAACCTTTTGACCTGTCCCTTCCCAGCAGGGTGTTTCTGGTCATCACTGGCCTAATTGGTACCTGGTAATGACTCTCAAAGTGCTGCTTAGATTTGTTGAAATTCTACTGCCTGTGTTTCCTTTTTTGTTCAATCTCCAGTCATGATCTTTATATTGCCAGGGAAAAATGAGAAGCTGATTGCTTGTGCTGGTTTTTTTTTTCCCCAGGTAAGCTGTGCATCGAGCGCAGGCTGTCAGCTCTGCTGTCGGGGTTCTGTGCCTGATCTCAGTGGTGTTGTCCTTCACGCACCTCGCCCCAGCTGATGGCTTTAGTCCCAACAGCCTGTGCTGTGGTGGGAAACGATTCTGGCAGTAGGACACCTGGAGGATGAACTGCTCACTGTTCTGTATTTGGACGTTTTGGGAAGTTGTTCCACAGACTCATATTCCTTTGTGGGGACATGTGACTGCAGCAAGCACAAATACTTCCCCGCCCGAAGGCCTGGGCGAAGACAAAGCTGATGTGGAAAGGTCCCCCTCATTGTCAGAGGGGGTGAAGGATAGAAGTCTGCTTCTTCCCAGCACTTTGAAGGATAAGACTGCTGCCTATCCCTCTTGCTTAAGAACAGGGTATTCCAGTGCTGTGTCCATTGCAGGCAATGGATGTGCTGAAACTGCTGGCTTCAGTTGATGTCCGAGTGTGTCATTCAGACATAAAGGCCAGTTGGTGTACTTTCCCCTTCCCAGCTGAGAGCCAGGCATCTTCAAGCTCCCTGGCAACTGGAGGCTCCCCTCCTCTCTCTCCTTTGTCCTCTCTCCTTGTGTTTATGCCTTGGAGTGCTTGGAGAGGAGGGAGTTGGCATTGTGAAGTAGCTCCCACCTCTACAGACTTGCTGAGTGAGGCAGAGGACGTGCAGCTGCTGGGAAGCTTGGAAATCCCATGGCTGCTGTGTGGGCTCCCTGTCTGCCTGCCTGGATGGGGAAACAACACAGGGAAAGGGAATGTGCAGGAAACGGGAGGACAACAGAAAGCGTCACACTCCTGTGTTCGTAAGAAGCCAAAATCCGTTCCTCCCTTGGTCCGCAGGCTCAGTGGGATCAATGTGAAAGACTCCTGGCTGTTGGGCTCGGCCTGCCAGCACGTACCTACCTGGAGGAAGCACTAGCGCTGTCCTGCTTTCAGCTGTTGGCTCAGTAACCCCTTTCCTGGAGCCCCCCAAACTGAAAACACTAGCTTTGTGAATCAAAGGAGCACTTTACACACTATGGGAACTTTGAGAAGTTGACTTTGCATCACACAACAACCCAGGAACATCACGACTGTTAGGAATGCTGTTCTTTTTATTCCTTTCCTTGCTTCCTGGTTGTTTTATTGCACTACGTGTGTGCGTATATTAATATGTATTCCTAAGAGTGAATATATATTGATACTGATATGGTTTGTGTGTAACTGTACGTATTTAACTGTACTGTATCTCGTGAGTGTGAGGCAAAGAGCACTGCAGAGTCTGTGCTGTTCCTCCTCCACACCAGGCAAAGCTGACTTGCAGTCTGGCAGTACCAAGATTTGTTTTTTATTTAAATGTTCTTTTAAGGACAGTCATTGCAAAGCTCCGTGCTTTTTAAGAGCTGAAGAACAGGCGTTAGGATCCCACACACTTGGAAATGTATTTTATAAGAAGTTTTATTTGCTGCTTTTTGTTTTTTGGTTTTTTTTTTTTTTTTTTATAAAGAAATCTCGTCGCGTTCAGTTTTATGTTCAGCATTTCTTTCAAGGAGACTCTGTAGCCAAATGCGACTGCGGGTGCGAGTGGCTGGAGTTCTGGCTGAGGCTTCGGGTGCTGTGAGCATGTGTGTGAGAGGGGAGCTGCCTGCCTTCCATCTGTCTGTGAGAGCGTGAGTGTGACGTTCCAGAGTCGTGGCAGTATTGTGGTGGCGCTGGGCAGAAAAGCATCTTTGAAAGCAACTTGAAACCTCAGGCTTAGTTTTTGGGGATCTAAAAATACTTTGCACATGGTGGTTAAGTCCTCATTGCTTTTTTTTTCCTCTGAAGATTGGCACGTTCAGTGTGATATTTTATAAGGGTTTCAGGAGCAACTTCACGGGCTTTGGAGCTGGCACTGCGTTTGGCAACATGGGTGTCTCTGTTCACAGAACAGAAATGCCAATAAAGAAATTTAAAAATATTTCCAATTGCCCCGACCAGGGAAGCTTAAGTGTAGCTTTCACAAATGCCTCAGTATTTGGCTCACAGTCTGCTGCTTCTGTGGCCGTTTGTGCTTGTGCCTGGGAAAAAAAGGAAAAAAAAAGAAGACAGAAACAACCAACTCCCCCCCAGCCTGTTGTGGACAGAAATGCCGAGGAGACCCAGACTGCTTCTGAAAGGCTTTGGCCAGCTGTGCAAAGGGCTGCGCTGCAGGCGGGAGCACTGGGAGGCAGCACGGAAGCACCAAGCCAGGACTGACTCTGCAATACCAACCCCTGCACCCCGGAGCCCCCCGGCACAGCCCCCAGGGGCTCCTGCCCAGGAGAGGCCCAGCCCGGGATCCACGTCTCTGCCGCGCCCTCGTGAGCCGTGTGTGTGGCAAGCTCAGCACTAACCTTCCAGCTGTACTTAATTACTTGAATGTATCAAAATCGTCCACATTCAATGTATACAAGTATATATTGCTCCAAAAAAAAAAAAAAAATTGTGGTTTACAGGCCTACAACCGGTATATATGTATGTGTTTGTGTATATACATGCAAGGCTGTGTGTGTGTATGTGTGTGCATGGGTAGAGATACACACACAAACACAAACGTGTATATATATGTTTTTTCTCTCAATACTTGAAACTTAGCCACTGTGCTTGAATTTAAAAAAAAAAAAAAAAAGGAAAAAAACCAACAAAAACCCACACAAAAAAACCCCCAAAATAGGGGAGGGGGGAAAAAAAAAAAGAAGAAAAAAAAAAAGAAAAATCTAACAGGTGATTTATTTTGCCATCATTTCGGTGACTTTCTTTTTTATCTAACTGCATGTAGCGTGAAACCAACTTTTTTGGTGAAAAATATTTATTGCTTTGTAGACAATAAGGTATGCAAAAAAAAGGAAAAAAAAAAAGAAAGAAAACACCCCAAAAACCAACCCCCAACCATTGCCGAAGTTGCTAGTGTAGTCCACCTGCTATTGTCATGGCTTTGTTGCTGTTGCAGCGTTTGTGTCTGGCGTCTTTAATAGATTTCAAGAAACCTCAGTCTAATTACACGTACCTTCAGGTTTGTGAGAGCGTATGATGATGTTCTTTATAAGGTAATGCTTGATACTTTGTCAACATTTTTTATTTGTGTTTTGTGTGACTTTTTTTTTTGGCTTTAAATTGTACAACACCAATTTAAGACAATAAAATTGATTTGAAATTGTTAGTGGCCTGTTTTCAGTCCTTTATAATTCTAGTTCGTGTGGCATCTGAGTGAGGTCTTTATAATGTGTATGGTTCTACCGGCCTCGACTTTTGGGCACAAAAAGGGCTGTTGCCCCCTTATCACAGCAGGTGAAGCTTGGGGCAGAAAAGCCACCTTGCCTGAATCCAAATGAAACCTGTGAATTTGGAAAAGTTGAAGCCAATTGCTGTGTGGGGGCTGTGATTGCTGGTTTCTCTATCCATGTTACCTGTCCTCTCCTCCTGCAGTGGTTAGGAACTGTCACAAGTTGATAGCAGACCCCTCCCCAGCCAGTTGGATGCTTAAATTCCACCCATATTTCAGTATTTGCAGGATCATACTGTCAGAGTCAGCAAGCTTGTTGCTGAACAAGAAAGGGACTTAAAGGTGAAGTGTGCTATCATAGTAAGATGTGTTTGTACTCATTGCAGGTTTGTTGTTTGAACAGAGCAGGCACACGGCTTAGAATTCTCTTGCCCACGTAACTTTACAAAAAGTTACTGAACATGGCAAAAGGGACAATGAGGATGCTGAGAGTCTTGGTCCTGTGCATGACAGGCCCCTGCTCTGTCTGGATTGGAATGCTCTAGGAGGAAAAGCTAAGCCCTGCATCTGGGATGTGGGAGAGGTGCTGAATTAATTAGTCCAGTCCTTCCATTCTTGCAGAAATTTCAGCAACACAGCTGCAGACTTTCAAGAGCCAAATACTGTAATTCCACCCAACATTTCCCAAAACTCCACTTGCTGAACTCTGTGTGTTATTGTTGCCCGTGAGCATCACTGGGGAAAGTGCTGCCCATCAGCCCCTGTGTGATGCAGCATCACCCCACAGTTACTGCACAGTGTCGTGATTTTGTAAGAAAAAATCTTATTTCAAAATCATCATTTACTGTGAGCTGGAATTGGTTTTTTTCTTGCTGTGCCCTGTTTATAACCTCTGTTTCCTGCCCCTGCCTTTCCCACACCAGGGAATTGCTCTGTGAGAACGGTCCTGCCTGGAAACGCTGGGCTCTTGTTGATGCTGACTCACATGCAAGGACAGTCGATCCCTTCTCCCTGCAGAGCTGCAGCACCATCAGTGCTGGGGACAACTCTGAGAAACTGCACTTCTGTGTGGTGAAAATGTAGTGGTACAACCTGGGCAAGACCCCACGGCAGCCCTTGGAAAGCTGGTCAGAGCTAAATAATTAAAAATGCTGCTGTTGCTTAAAGTTTGACAGCTCAACACATTTGGGTCTTTGTTTTTTGAGGGTTTGGGGGGTTTTTTTTGGGTTTTTTTAACATTTTTTCCCTTTTGTGGCAGAACCTTGTGTATGTTCCCTGCAGCATGGGATTAGCAGTAGAATATATAAATGTAAACAAGTTTCTGATGCTGGGGGTGAGGGAAGGGGGCTTCTTTTGAAGCTGCCCATGAAGAATTTCAAAGGTTCAGGTGAAAACACTGTAGCCAAATGAAAGAGGGACCACTGTGTGTCACATGCATGTGTGGATAGAGACCTCTCTGCTGAATGCATGGGACTCTCACAGGCAGCAGAGCAGAGAGGGAAAGTGCTAGCTGGGAAAACTTCAACAACAGAAATACACAGTCTCTTCTAAAAGCACTGAACCATGGGACCTGGACAGGTCAAAAGCACCAGTGGAAATTGCACAACTTTCTAGATGTTGGCTGTCATGTCATGCTGCTGTTGATTCTAAGAGAAAACAAACCCGAGCAATTCTTCCAGGGCATTTGGCTTTGTTCCCGCATTTTATATTTAGTTGTCGGTAAGTACGTCAGCAAAAACACACTCATTCAACTCTGAAAGATCAGAGGTGACAGTGACATCAAGGAAGCAGAAACGGGTGGGTGTGTGTTGAACCAAGGTGATACAAAGATCAATCATTCCGCTTCCAGCTCTTTTAAAGCTTTATTTCACGAGGAGTTAACTCCTTCACAGCACGTTTCAGCATTCTGGTGTTTAACTTGATGTTGGCTTCTCTGCAGTGGCCCACTGTGCCTGGTCACCTCACACACCAGGGAGGGTTTTCACTGAAGGAGGGGAAGAGGTTGTGTGCAGAGAGACAATACCCTGGCGTAGCTCGGCAGGGCAGGAGCTAATGCTCTCCAGAGAAATGCTAGCAGTTGGATTTATTTAGATTTATTTCCATAAATGTAGCACTGAGCATGGGTGCCATTCCCTGGGTGAGGAATAGCACGTAGTGCAGGGATACAAACTTCCCTGGGACATTTTCTAAAAACAGCCTTTTTAGGGACAATAGAGTCAGAACCACCCCCCCGTCCTGGGAGCTGGAACCTGGCAAGGGATTTGAATGCTTTCAGAAAACATGTTAAATAGTGTATTTCTATGAAGGAGCTGAAGCAAATGTCAAACACAGGTTTCCCCTTACCATGGACAGAAGATGAGTTCCCAAATGTGCACAACTTTTCTTCATGTTTCCAGCTAATGCCCAATACACAAATGCTGGGGAGGAGCAGAGTAAGGTGCTCTTTGTCCCTTGAGTTCAGTATGTCACCAGTTCCCAAGATGGATGTAAATGGTTTTTAGCCACAACATTTGGTATCTCCTGAACTTCTAGTGCTGTGCGGCAAAGCCCTTAAACTCACTAAAGATCAGTTTAGCAGGGTTTTTTCTTCCCTTTAAGAGAAAACACTTGGGAAAAAAGTGTCTTTCAAAACAAAGTGTTTCCTTGGAGCCTTTTTTATTGATTTAAAAGAAATTTTATTTCTCTGTGAATTGAAAGCAAGTCCTCTTGAAGTAAACATCTCCTTTTTCAAAGCAGGCCTTGGGGAGGAAGATGAGAAAGTCGCTGGGGCGACATCGCCACAGCAGAGCAGGAACAGGCTGCTCGGGGAGAGGACAGCCAGATGCAGTGGGGCCATGGGCCCTGCTCTGCCAGCCGGAGGGGACAGCCCGCAGTGTCCCCAGGCTGGGACGAGTGGGAGCTGCGTGCCAGAGGTGCCCGGCAGGGGACAGCTGTGGAGCCAGGGCTGTGGCTGTTCCCAGGGCAGGCAGGGAGGTGCCGGTTTGCGTTGCCAGAGCCCCATCTGCAGGCGGCCACCGCCCGGGCACCCCGCGCAATTTCGGGTGAAGAGTGACACTGACATCGTTACGAGAATTAAATTAACTGTCTCAAAAAACATGCCAAACCCCCGGCCTGCAGCCGTGCTGCTCCCTGTCCGACAAAGGTCAGTTGTCTGTGAGGCCCCAGGTGGTCGGTACCTAGGGAGTTTTGACCATGCTGATTTCAGTGCCGAGACCTCCTTGAGCGTCTGCCTTCCCATCCTCGAGGGTCTGACTCCCCCAGGACGCACCAGCAGCAGCAACTCTGACAAGTCACTTCGGTTTGTCCTTGCTTTTGGTAGCAAGATAAAATAGATAAATTACATATAGGTGTTTCAAGAGAAAATAGGTAAGTTTTTAAAAGGAAGAGGCAGTATGTGCTGTGGCAGGTTAAGAGCACAGCTTGTGCTGCCTTTTTTGAAGCTTCCTGGCAGCTCTTAGAATGGGTAAGGAGCTGGGATACCAAAGCTTTTTCCCTCATGGGATATCCATGCAAGTCTTTCTCCTATCCCATCACTGTTTTCCATATTGACTGGGGCCTTCTTGCCTCTCTCAAATTTACTGAAATGAGCCAAACTCAGAAATCAGGGCAGGGAAGGAGGAGGAAGGGATGTGGTGGACAGACAGTGCAATTGCATAAATTCCACTTCCTAAGGAAATGAGGCAAAAAAAGATTCAGACACCCTGGTTGCAGTGATAGAGAAATTTGTATTCCTGTTTCTTTTGGCAGCAGCAGCACTGCACTGTGACCGGCCGTCTTTATCACTTCTCTAAACAAAGAGCAGCTGGGACCCTGTGATAAATCTTCCCTTTGCTCCATCCCCTCCTGAAATAACTCAGAAGTGTCAGTTCAAAAAAGGACGTGCTGCATTTCTTCCCCTTATTAGCCGAAATAACAAGCCTGTGATAATCTGGCCCGCTTGGAAGTGCCAACCCTTCCATATTCCATCTGAATGGATAAATGGAGCTCTCCTACACTAATCTCGCAGCGTGCCAGGAAACCCACGTCCTCAGTGGGTAGCTCCATCCTACAGAGCACTGGAGCAAAAAGCTATTCCAGGTGCATTTGGCTTTTTAGGAGGTACATGCTGTGGCCTGGTAAGGGCTCCTGTTGTGCTCAGCTCCCCCATGAAGTTCATCACTGCAGATAAAACTTGCTGCACAAAACATGAGCGTGAGGATTGCCTGAGCAAGCCGGCTGGAGGAAAACCTGAGGGGAAGCGGGACCAGAGAGGCCCCATGCTTGGCACTGGCACGAGCAGAAGGTGTGGGGAAAAGGGATCCAAGATGCGACATCCCTCTGGGAAGGGAACCGTGAGCTTTTACTGCAGACCTGTGTACCTTGTGAACTATTCCCTCCCCCTTGTCCTCGCCTCACTGGGACTGCAGTGCTGTCAGTGCCTGTTTGCCCACGGACAGGGAAAAACGGGCTGCTTTACTTACACAGCCACCATGTACCGCCGGAATGTATCTGTTAGTTTGCCTTTCCCCCCGCTTTTCCTTGATTTACTAATCTGACAGACCCTTTGCGTGAAAGCTGGTGTGCGGGAGGCGGGGCTGAGCAGGGCAATACCCCACCCTGGTCACCGCCAGCACTGGAGCAGGGCGGGCTCTCCAGGCTGAGAATCCCGGAGCAGACCCGGCTCTCCAGGCTGAGAAACCCGGAGCAGACCTGGCTCTCCACGCCATCCCTTTCTACACTCAAGAGGGAGATCCGGGAAGGGCTCGGTTTGCTGTACGGACGGCGGCTCCCTCAGCCCGCCCCGCTGCCCTCACGGTGCCGCCCTCACGGCGCGCCGCTGCCTTCGCCCTTCCCGCCGTGTCCCCGCGCGGCCGCCGTACCCGGCGCACGTG
>VZTE01002601.1:423975-434291 GCA_013397775.1 Eulacestoma nigropectus
GCGGGCCCGGGGCGTGAGGGGACGGCGGGGGCGGGCCCGGGGACCAGCGGGTGCTACAGGGGCTGCGGGGATGGTCGGGGTGTGCGGAGCGGGTCAGTCTGTGCGGGGGCGGCGCAGGGTGTGCGGGGACGGGGGACACCCATCGGTGGCGGAAGGTTCGTGCCGCTGCGGGGAAACGGGACACGCAGAGATGTGAGGGGCCGGGGCACCGCGCTCCCGGTGCGGCCGGCGCTGCCGAGCCCCGCGTTAGCGCCTGCTCTGTGCCGAGGCAGCGTTGATACCCTGCGTACCGGGCTGTAATGTCCTTTACAGCATGGACCATCCCGCCCCTCTGCTTTATGAAACAGGAGGTCTGGTCTTGGGAGGAGTGACACCAGCCATCACCCTCCTGTCACAGCTTCCGTCATCTCCCGTGCGTGTGACAGCACCGGCCTCTCTCCGTGGCTGCGGCCCGTGAGTCCGTGGGCTGGAGAAAGCCTAAAGCTTGACCATCCTGCATCTTCTTCAAAGGACAAACATACCCAGTCTAGACTGAGGATGTGCTGCAGGAACTCTCCGAGTCTGACTGCTACAGATAAAGCAACTGGATAAATCTACTGGGATGATAAAGAATTAAAGTGGTTAATTTGGGTTAAAAGGTCAGTGACCAGTGAGATCAGCTCCCTTTATAGTTGTGCAGGAAGCAATTCTGCAACCGTAAAACAAAATAAAGTGAATGTAAAATTTCAATCAGAGGTAAGAGTGGCTAGAGCTTTGGAAGTGGTAATCCAGTGCACCGTTTTATTGATAATGAGTTACTTTATTAGGTTAACTTCATTTCAGTTCCAGATAGTACTTCACAGAGAGACTCATAATTATTCCTGACAGCAATTAAAAAAAAAAGTCACGGACTTTAAAATAATGCTGGCACATCTAGTGCGTATATTAATGACTTATGATTAAGTGTAAGTTTTAAGCTTTGTAATTAAAGATAATTGCTTTAATGAGATTTTCTGTAATTGTAACATTATATCTAATACCAATTGTTACATGTTTTAAAAACCCTCAGGAGAAAATCTTAGCGATCCTAGTAAGTGCTGCACATCTCATTTTCCATGCATTGGGTTTAAATTTGTACCCTCTGAGCCTAATTTGTTGCTTTCCTTAATTAATGTTGTTGCATGAAATTTTTCCCTTTTGGTCATTTGATACCCTGGTAGAGATTGGTTGTGTAGTTGTCAACTCTCTGCAGGATGTTGTTAGCAAAGATCTTGTCAGGTTGAAGAGTGGATAAGTACATCCTAGGCTGGCATGCTGATTGAGTCACATCTTCAGAGCTTTCAGGCAGGCAGGTGTATTGGGGTGTGGTGAAAAGTTGATTTCACTTTGCAGCAGGCTGTATTGCCACTTTCTTTGGTTCTCTTTGTCATTTCATTATTTCCCTTACTGAAATTGCAATTTTTAAAAGTCTCTCTGCAGGTGGAATGCCTCCTGTCCCTCAAGTGGCTTAGCAGGAGAGTAGCCAGGAGGAAAACCAACAGCAAAACGGACCAAATTTGTCAAGTTTGCTTAATTCCTTACCTGTTCCACACAGGAGGAACCCGGCTGTGCCCCAGCAGGTACAACCAGCAGGCTGGGATAAGAACCATGTGCTTGTGGTCCCAGCTCCAGTTCCCTCAGAACAACAGGTATCACATTTGTATATTATCTTGCATGGGGAGCGTTGATCTTTGTGTTTTGTGTGGAGACTTTGTGGATGGCAGAAATTATTACTCCAACCTGGGGAGAAAGGAGCAAATAATTGGAGTAGTTTTTGCAGATGACTTTGCCAAGCCTGGTAATTTGCTTCAGATAGCTCAGCTGGGTGTGAATCTTTCTTTACAATAAAACTTTGTGTTCATTTACATTTAGAATGCTCTGTGGATACCTGTGTCTCTCATTTGGTTTTAATTAGTGCTGCAGATATACATGATTTTTCTTGAAGAAAGGAAAGGGGTGAGAAGGAATCAGATACGTTCTCTAGGGAAGTAGCATTTGTTCTTGTAATGAAATCCTAGAAGGAGATTTAATTAAACAGAATCCATTTTTTTAAAATTTTTATGTGCCATTTTAGAATAAGGGGGGGAGGGGGAATGACAATGAAAATTTGTGCTGCTTGTGCTGACTTGCCAGCAGTTGCAGGATGCTTACATGTGTTAATAAAAATGCCAGAAACTAAATGTATTTTTATATGAACTTTTTAGAGAATTTTGTTCATCTGCCATCTGGCAGAGTATTTAAATTCTGTGAAATTTCTCACTGAATCAGCCCTGCACTTCCAATGAGATCTAGGGGTACTATATTTTAGGAGGAAAAACAAAATCCCAAGCTTCTCTACTGATTTCTCATATTACTGATGCCTCACAAAGTCCTTCAGACACTTTACATAAAGCTGCACAAAAATGCATTATTCATTATCTTTTAATAAAGTGCAACTTCAAACACCACGGAATGTTTCCAAGGACTGAATAATCATTTCTATTGATTATCCATGCAACATTTTAACATTTTTCACAGTGTCTGTCTTGGTTTTGTCTTGTGCAGTAGGAAACATAAGTTTAATTATGTTTACTTGAAGGAAAATGAAATTCTTCAGCGAATAACAGCACTGAGGAAAGAAGGTTTATTGTCTCTGAACATCTGCCCAAACTCCATGAGGTCCCACAGCACAAATCACACCACGATTATCTTTTAGAAGAAATGCAGTGGATGGCAACTGAATTTTTTCAAGAAAGAAGATGAAAGATGATAACTGCCAAGAGAGTAATGTGAATTTGATATTTTCAACCAGAAAAGAATAGGCAAGCATTTTCATGGTTAGGATGGGATCACTGAGAATCTGTGAGTTTGGGGTTGCCTCTCCACTGTTTGTAAACTTTAAACAGTACTCCTAAAGGGATTGTAATTATTGTTTTTCTTTAGAAATATGCTTTGTAGATAGAATTGAGTAAAAACTTAAAATGATTTTATGGTTTTATTTTAGGATTTATGTGTCAAGGTGGGAATAGATGGGTCTAGAATGCCAGTTCTACAAAGGCAAATGTTTTAATTACAAGCATTGAATTAACTGCAGAGCTTGTCATTTGAGGGTGCTGCCCTGTTCGTGACTCCTGGTAACATGAGCATAATGCTCTATTTCCATGGTGTGGGTTGTTGGAACCTTTTAAAGTAACGGCAGCTGCTCTCTGCAAAGCCACATGACACACGACTCTTCCACGTTCCACTTTAATTCTGCCATCAGCTGCGAGCTTTTTAAACATTCTCAGATACTGTGGTATTATTACCATTATTTTTTTTTTTAACTGCAGCTGAATAGTAGTAAAATATTTCTTTACTTTGTGGTTTGGTTTTTTTTTTTTTCCTTTTACTATAACTTAAGCACACAGACTGGTCTCTCTTTGATGTGATTGGGATAGAAAACCAAATTACTTGCTAGGAAGCACAAATGCTGCCAAAACTGAAGGTAACTGGAAAGCTTATTGAAGAGATCTACTGCTCCCCTTGATCATCCAGACTTGAGCCAGGGAAGCTCAGTCCAAATAGGTATGTAGTGTTCAGGTGATTGACTTATTTTTTATTAATTTTTTTTTTTTTAAGTAACAGGTGAAAATGAGTCATATTTGTGTGGACTGAGAGGATTCATTCAGAATTATTTGTTTCTCTTCTTATCCTTTTTTTCCAAACTGATCACTGCCAAAGACTGTTTGCCAGTCTTCTGATGGAAAGAGGAGGGCTTCTTATTCCTTAATAGTTATTTTCATTTATGAAGGCTCAGTTTTGATCTTTCCTGCCACACTCAAGAGTTGAAGTCATTTGTGGTTTTGATCAAACACTGAAAATTACTTCTGGAGTAGAGTTTCCTAAGCAGAATAATTAAATCTTCTCCTTTCCGTTAATTTTAAGTTTAAGATGTACTTGCAAAACACTTAAGTTTTTTTTGGGGAAAGAGGGAAGGGCAGGGGGAGGAAAAGATGTTAAATTTTGAGCTTATTTGCTTTTTGCTCTTGAGTCTTCCCTCAGAAGAGAAGTTGGGGGGGTCCAGTTTTGAGTCTTGGAGCAAATATAATTCTGCTGTAGAGCAAAGTAGAGTTAAATTTTACAATAAATTAGCCTGATATAAGCAGAGTATGGTTAGTGAAGCCTAAGACAGATTGTGTGACACGTGGCTGTGACAGGTGACAAGGAGGGAGTCCTGCACTAGTGTTATTAGGCCCTTCTGCCAGAAGGGAGCATTGGCAGTTAACGTAATTAAGGAATTTAAAGTGATAGCTGAAGTATATATGTAAAACAGAAAAAGAACTCATCCTTTTGCCGTTTAGACATCTTTGGCTTCCTGGAAGTAATGTGCACGAAATAGTTATTGTGAAGTCAGCTCTTACAACTGCAGTGTTTTTGAAACCATACCCATAATTAAGGCTTTGCTCCATTAGGAAGTTTGACCCTTATTAGCATCTTTTGGGGAGTTCTCTTGCTGTCTCCAGACTCCAAAGATGATTGAGGGATATGGGAGTTCTGTTATGCCACTGCCATGTAATCCTTCAGAGATGACTGGAGCATCAGAGCATTTGGTGTACTTGAATTTTACAGTATAGGGTATGTTCTTCTGCATGTTGAGAGAAGCAGAATCCCTCCTGCCATATGCTCTTCAGCTGGGTGCCTCTTTCAGCTCAGATTACTGACTAAAAATAATATTTTTGCCAGTAGGCATAGAGTAGGAAAGCAGATTTATTTTTCATTAGAATACCAAAGCTAACATTTGTCCTTGTATCACAAGAGTCAGCTTTTCTCCTGCTCTCTTCTCTTTTCATAGTCATTCATAGAATTCTTGCATGAACTAAATTATCCTAATTTTCAACTTTTTTTTTTGAATAAGCTTTATCTGGTCACAATAGATTCAGAAAAGAATTTTGAATTTAAAGGATATCCCAGAAGAAAAAAGACAACTAAAGGAACACCTGGACAAACTATACTTCTGGAATGAGCGTCATTGTTCCAGAACTCCCTGTATGGCAGAGACCTGTTGGAAACTTGCTCTTGGATCAGTGAAAGAAAAATGTCTCAGCACTGTTCTGCCAGGATTAACAAGTGATGCTGGACTGGCTTTGCAAATTGCCTTCCATATTCCAGCACTTCAGAGGTTCTAAGGATACATTGCAGGAACTCATTTTGACACGGAAGCAGCAACAGATTGCCCTGAAGGATGTTTTTACTGGGTAATTGAGACAAATCCATGTGCAGTCTTTGCATGGATTTAATGGGTGTGTGCTACCCTCCAAACAGGGTATTTAAGTGAACAACTGTAAAATGCTAAATGCTAAATAAGCTGCCTTGTTTTATCCTTTTTTCAGGCTACATTCCTTTATGCTGAACCTATTTGCATCTCGGATGTATAATTTTGGATCATTCTAAGAACTGTCATTAGTTACATAACAATTCTACTTTATTTTGATGTATCTTGTATTTATTGTGTTAATACTGACCAAAAAAAAGTAAGAGGTGTAGTAAGCTTATCTTGGTAACTTTAGGGATAAGGGCAATTTCCTCTTCAGTGTTTTTGCATTTACTTGATGTCAACATAAAACTTCATGTCCTCATTCACTTTCTATTACCTTTAGCCAGGTGCTTTGTGCTTCTTTGCAAATATTACTGGTTTTGAATAGTTAACAGCCCAAGCAGTTAAAAACTAGTATAATGAAGTTTTGATTTGTTTTATAGAGATCTGTGTGTGTTGCCAGCTGTAGCTGTTACTCCTCCCTGTTTGTATGGAGCAAATCCTCCTTTCACGTGTACCCATGGAATGAAACTCTTGCAGTTCAGTCTCAAGGAACAGAGATGGTGCAGCGTGATTCAGGTATTAAACACCCAGCGCTGGTTACACCTGTGTGCAGGGGCTTTCTCTAATTGTGAGTGTGACCTACAGAACCTTCAGGTTCTCATTTCATAACCAGGCAAGCTGGAAGCTCTGGCTATCTTGCTTTGGAAGCTGAAAGCAGAGGGAGAGCAGGTACTGATTTTGGCACAGATGATTGCAATGCTCGACATCCTGGAGCTTTTCCTGAACTTCCATTTCCCCAGGTGAGTGAGAGTTAGTGAGTGGTGCTCACAGCTGGCATTATCCGGTAAGAGGATCTCTTACTCAAGCTAGGAGTGAAGAGATGCTCATAGTGGGAGGGAAAATGCTAAAAGGAAGTCTAATACATTTGCAAGATTGATTTGCATAATTTCCTTACTTATTGAAGCAAATTATGTATGTAGCTGTAGCACAAATATGTAATTATATATGAAATATGGCGGTCATATTATTATTTGATGAGGCATCTAGGGTGTTTCCAAGGAGTATGCCACTAGTTATCCTACATTTATGAGCAATTTGTGCTTCAAATGCAGATGTTTTATTTCACAATAGCCATTTGATTAATTGTTTTTGCTTTCATTATCTGTAGCTGTTTACATTGTTAGTACTTTAAGTGCAGTTGGTGTTTTTATGTTGGCAGTTCCTCAGCCTTACTCCAGGGGCTTTTATTTTTCATAGAGTGCCCTGGCATTGCCTGAGGATAAATTGAAAGTATGCTCCTTTCCCTCCCCAGTAAGATTCTCTGTATCCTCTGGGGCCTACAATTTGAGCAAACATTAACAATATAGTTAAGTTTTTCTTATTTTTTTATTCCAAATTGCATTGTTATGCTCTCTGTCAGATGCAGTATAAAACATAAAAGAATACTTGTCCTTAAAACAACAAAAGGCAGCACAACAGAAGGGATTTGATTTAGTCAATAGACAAGAAAAATGATGGAGCATGTACAGGAATAACAACTCAAGTGTGCTTAGTCATAGGACATGATGTGTTTACATTATGTGTAACAGATCTTTAGATTTTTATCTGGCTGACTGCACCATAAATTAATAGCTTTAATGGTAGACAGGTTAATTATGAATTGTGTAGATCTGTAATGTGGGCAGTCAGATTACTTAAAATGTTTGCATGCTTAATGTAGGTTGGGGAAGTAATAAGAAAGCAATTTTTCCAATCTTCTCACTCTGTTAAAAAAAGTTTGTTTAGAGATTTATCCTTTATTAATGTGAATTTGTACCTAAGTTGCTTGTTTCCCCTTTTTAGGAATTCATAAAAAACTTCAACCAAGACAAGTGATTCTTCTGTGCTATCCTTTCTTCCCACACTCCTTCCACAGGTGTCAGTCACACAGATGTGATTATTGTTGTCATCTGTGACATTGATTTAGATTTGCTGATGGACACAAAGACTAAGGGATGGTGTGACAAAATTGCAACAGGCAAAGATACCCACATATACAGGTGACTTTCATGCTAAGAAATAGTTACTGGTGTTCTAAAATCAAAAATAGAGAGAAGATGGTTTGGGGTGAAACTAGGATTTTGGGTTGAGGTCATCCTTCTTGTTTAAGTAACTTGGTCTTTTAAGATCCCTTCAAAGATTATATGATACTTCTTCCCTTCAGACTAAAAGGAAAATGAAAATCATGTCCTTTCCACACTGCCTCTTCTGTTCCTGTCTTTCCCTCCCACTTCCATCTAACAAACCATCTGGACTTCTGTGTTGGGACAGCCAAAATAAATGTGGGTGTTTTCAGCTCTTGATAAATAAGAAATGTCATTCTTGATTATCACTGGATTTCAGATCCACCAGCGATGAGATGCTGTTTGTGTAGTTCTAAGATGTATTTGAAAGCTTCTCTCGAGTGACTGTTTCTTTTCTTGGAAGGATGTGCTGAGAGCACAAGGAGTGTAATGGGTTTTTTTGTCTTACAGGCTTGTAAGTGGTAATTCTACTGAAGAGAGGCTGTTGAAAAAGTGTATTAAACATCTGATTCAAGAATTGGCTGCTCAGGGAGGCGATTGTTCCACTGACTTTTTATCTCAGGTACTGTAACATTAAGAATGTGAGCAGTTGTAATTTAAAGATACATAAAAAATAAGTGTTTTACTAGATCTGAGTGAGAATTTTGAACAGGCAGCGGTATATTTATTTCTAGGCTTGTTTGGGAACAAGTGATTATATGTTCACAGTTAAATTCAGTAGAAATCCTGAATTGTCAGCTCATATAGAAAATCAGAAGGTAACAACATCTAGTAATAAAACTTTGCTTGTTCCAATGATAATGTTACCCTTTTATTGGCATTGTTTTAATCAATCAAAAGCAACATCTCCTGCAGCAAAAAAGTGCCAAATACATCTGTATTCTGACTTTTCTAAACTTGATTTTAAGATGACTAAAAAATTTTTGACATCATGTCTTATCTTATTGAATACTTCAAAACATGTTCCCATAAGGTTCTTTGCTCTGAATACGGAGAAGAGGATTCTGTAACATTTACAGAAGGGAGACTGTCTGAGGTAAGAAATGATGTAGATTGAGAGTTTCACGACTCAGGAAACACCATGGCTCCTACTCAGGTAGAACAGCTGGCCAGCGTGGTGGACCAGGTATGGGGATTTCTCTTTTTTTATGTAAACATTTAGAAAAATTTGGTATTTACTTTCCTGTACAACAATCAAGTGGCTTCCATGAAGTACCTTGTTTTCGATCCATTTACATCAAACAGTTCTGTGCGAATTTAAATACTGAAACACTCACGGCCGGTAATTTGAGCTTGTTGATAGATCTGTTCTTGTTCTGAAACATTTAAGTTACCAAATGTTCTCTTGAGGGTTGTGAAGTGCATTGAACTAAATTGTATCTTGTGTTGTAAAACTGGTCTTGGATCATGTCAGTGATGTGGTTAACTCTTGTAACTATGTTTATCACTCTCCAAAGCAGCATCGTTACATAGAAACCATTGCAGGTCCAGAGGGAAAGGTGAGTTTAAGTTGAAACGTGCTTTGCATTGTGAGGACTTGGGGACTTCTTTTTTTTTTTTTTTTTTAAATTCCTCTTTGCTGTTACAGCACTACACGAGTGTTTCTAAGTAGAAATGTAACTATATTTTAGAATTTTGAATCGCTTGGTATACAAGCAAATGTTAGTAAATACCTTTCCCTGACAGTATGACTAATACAGGTTATATTTACTACATTTCCATACACGTAGGAATATAAATTTCCCCAATGTTATGACAATATGACCTCAGATGTATCATTTTGCACTACCACTATGTTAAAAATAAGGGAGGGGAGCTGTTTATTTTAAATTTTAAGTGGCAGGATTTGAACTGTCTTCAGTAAAGACTATGGATAACTATGAATTTTGAGACAGGGCACTTTTGATTATGTATTTTTGGTACCTAAGCCTTCACTTTGTATTTATCTCAGAACATAGGTGGTCATCCTCTTCATGTTAGACAAGCCTATGCTAAAGACCAGAATTCTGAGCATGCTCAAATCTCTATGATTCACTTTGAATTGATGACAATGACTACTAGAAAAAGAAGTTCCTCAGATAGGTTTCTGTAGGTTTAATTCTACTGTCAATAATTTTCCCAGATTTAACAGTAAATCTCTTTGGTTGGTGAATTTTTTTTCTCTTCAGCATGAATGTATTTCACGGGGACCTTTCTCTTGTCAAAGGCTCTGTGATAACCTTTAGCCTTAAGGTAAAGTAGTGTGTTTACTGTCCAAGAATCAAATCTGTGCTCGTGCTGATGTAAAGAAAAACTTGAAGTGCTTCAGTACTGCTCCATCTGATGTACCAGAAGTTCTTCATGTCCGGAACCTCCTGAGCATCAGTGTGTGCCCGTTGTCTCTCGTCCTGTTACCTGGCACCACCGAGCAGAGCCCGGTCCGTGCTCTGAGCCTCCCTGCAGGCCCTGACAGGGATGGGGTCTCGTCTCAGCTGCCTCTTCTCGAGGCAGAACAGCCCCAGCTCCCTCAGCCTTCTCCGCTGAGAGAGATGCTCCAGCCCCTCCACCACCTTTGTTCCCTCGGCTGGCCCCGCTCCAGGCGCTCCCAGTCTCCCCTGTCCCGAGGAGTACAAGCCCCGCGAGCTGCCCCTGTGGATTTTTACACTGTGTCTTGAAGAGAAGCGTCAGCCCTGCTCCCTGCGCGGACAGAACCTACCCTTCGCTCGGTCCTTACCCTCCCCTGCCTCACTACAATAAATATAATTTCTGTGCCCTGTCGCCGAGCCCGTTCCTATCGCGACAGGACCCGCGGGCAGCCGCCCCGGTGCGCGCAGGCGCGGCGCTGGCGCAGGCGCGGCGCGGCCCGTGGGTGTTGGCGCAGGCGCGGCGGGACGCGGTTTGTCTCCTGCCGGCGCTGGTAGCGGCGCCCCCGCCCGCGCTTCCTGCCCGCAGCGAATGGAACCCGCGGCGCCCGCGGTAAG